>BSBM01004086.1:0-62675 GCA_027924585.1 Larix kaempferi
TATTGGTAAAAACTATGCTGACCATGTTAAATAAATTTATACATGGAAATGGCTTTTGGCATAGCTTCTCCCAATATACCAAAGTATCTTGTCATCCTCATAAATGCACCACAGTTAGTTATTTGACCAAGAGATGCAATAAGATATCCTCATTCAATAACAACCAAGTGGACTCTGAAACTGTGATTATTGAAAAATATGGGCATGGCATAAAGAGGGATGATGGAATGTCACATCCTTTTGGGTATACTATACTAAATGATGTAACTTAAAGAGACTTGAAAAAGCATCATCAATTGTGGTTCATGGGGAAGAGTTGTGACATTTTTTGTCTATTGGGTCTATGGACTATGCTAGCAATTAAAATAAATGGTTAGGACCTTCAGATTCAGTGTTTGATTAATGAGGAGTTAAGGCAGATGCCAAGACATCAGAAATTCATTGACTGATGAGAAAAGTACATTTAGAAAAACACAAGAATACACAAGGAAACCTACCAAGGATGGTGAGATTGTGGGATTGTTGCAAGTGATTGCAGGTCAGAAGAGCAGTCAAAGAGTGGGGTCTTTCCATCCTAGTCAGAGGCCACTTTGGTAAGGGATTAATGTATGCCTCCAAGGATAAAGGATGCCCCCATAATCATTCCATGATCAAAGTTTGTTAGCCAAGACTTCTGAGATAGATAGTAGAGGAATGCAAGGGTTCTCAACTTGTGCTTGAAATTACTCGCATTTGAGATGCTACCAAGCTGTGATTGAAGTCATTGAAGTCCCAGATTAGGAGCCAAGGAACCCAATTCAACCCGTGACTCAAAAAAAACAAACTCATCTTCAAGTTTTTCATTATGAAAAGCAACTATAAATCATCTATAGGCTTTGGAAATTCATGACAATATGGAAGATACTGATGCCACAAGAGACTGGATATGGACCACTCAAGCAATGGATCGCCAACCCCAGAAGTTTCCACAATTTTTTTATCCTGATAAGCATCAAAATACCTTATGAATTACCGAGAATGAATAAACCAGACCATTACTACAACTCTAAAACAAATTAACCAATCCCCCACCTTGACAACCCAAATGCCCAAGCGAATCCAATATCATTCCCAACACAGTAAGTAAAAACTTAAATGCTAAGAAGCCCAAAACAAGCCGCACCTTTTCCTGAGCCAAAAAATGGAAACACGCAGCCTTCTGTAGAAGTGTGTTCGCATGTAAATACCGAGGAGGCCCAACCCCAATATATGTTGCTGCTACAATGGCGGAGAGCTGTGGCTGCATCTTTAAGTGTGATAGACTATGGGACTCCGAGGTTAAATTCTTGTAGCAAATATAGTCCACTATGGCTCTTACCAGTAGGTATCCTCCACTTTGCCCTTCCTTCTGGTCTCTAAGTAAAGCAGGGAATGGGTTATTACTAGGGCAAAGGAGTGCAAAAGGGCATATTTTTTATGGCTCGTTGTTGCTGGAACTTCTTGTGTCAACTTCCCAAACTAAACATTAACCCAAGCTTCAAGCTATGTTTTGTGAGCCTGCAAACCCAGAAGCCCTTTCACTTGTGAAAATATCAGTGAAAAGTCAATTCTAATATTCCTTTTAAGTACCAAATTTACCATATCAAATTGAAAGCCCGAAACCTGATCCTGTCGATATATAGGGACGAAATCGGTCCATTATGCCCCGATGCCAGGATTTATGGATGAATTTCTTAAAAAAAATTCACAAGAATGAAAATCCTGGGGCGATTGACACTCGTATTTCGATTTACAACCAAAAAATTGGGGAAATTTGGATTTAAAACCTCCATGGCCAGAAATCGGGGGGCGAATGGAGAATTTTAGGGGAATTTGTGGAGGCTAAAATCATTTTTCCCCCAATTTATGGTAAATAAGACTGGGCTAAGTTCGTTTGAACCCATTTTTGGGGAAATAAATAATGGGCTAAATTTTAATAATGAAAAAAAGAGGTTTAATATAAAATATTCGCCCACTAAATTTTCAAAACCCCCCAAAATTCGCCCATGGGCTATAATTCGCCCCTAAAATCATCCCTGATTCCTACTATAAAAAACTTGGGATAAAAGCTTGTTGAGTAAGACCAACATAGATCCATCTTAAACCCGGATATATCAAGCACCGGAAGGGATCCAATTTCTGAGCTGTATTTTTTTTAAATCTTAAATTTGATCCATTTCTAAATCTATTAATATAGACTCCCACCTTAACTAGAAAGAACATTCACTCAAGGCTATATAAAGAAACAACTTGGATACTCCTCTCAAACTTCCATTACTTCAATTCAATTTTCTTCTATCTTTACACCTCCACATCAAGGAGCATTGACCATGTTAAAACTTAACACTTGAAACTGGAATGGTTCCAAGTAATTGAAGAATATACATTGTCACCTCGTACATGTTATCACACTATCTCTAGCTGTTCGTGGTAGATATCCCAATAGGGACGGTAGAGGGGACAACTATGAAGGTGTAACCGACAGTAGCCAGGTCCTCCGCTCAAATGAACGAAAGTCACACCGGGCAAGGCTACTGTCACTTTAGACAAGGCACTTGCCCTAGTCAAGGGGGAGACCCCGCTCAACCAGTGATGGTTGAGAGATAAAAAATACACCCAAACCCAAAGAATAAGAGACGAAAAACAAGGAATGAGTGTAGATGAGCTCCTAAGTCTGATCTCAGTCGATTGATGGACACAAGCAATGAAATGACAATGATGTGATGAGTGACCAGCAATAGCTTATGATAAATGTAATAGATTTATATGGCTGAAAATCAACTAGGGCAGTGAATGATGCAAGGAGTGATTAAATAGAAGAAAATCTGCCCAAGGGAGAGATTGATTTCGATACTGGTGGACCTAGGGCATTGTAAAATTAAGGCTTTTAACCACTTCCAGCGATTGAAACTTGATTTCCCGAGGTAAAATGACGATACAAATCCAAATCAAGAGTACCCAGAACCCCAAAGAGACCCAAACCAGTTGAAAGAGAAAAACGCCCTAGAGGGGCGTTTTTGGCAAAGGGACCAGTGTTGAATCTATGGGCTAATGGAGTCGGAAAGCTATGAAACTTAGTATTTAGACGTTTAAGAACAAATCATAAGCGGGTTTGAAGAGAAAATTTAGT
Organism: Larix kaempferi; assembly: GCA_027924585.1. Lineage (NCBI taxonomy): Eukaryota > Viridiplantae > Streptophyta > Pinopsida > Pinales > Pinaceae > Larix > Larix kaempferi. Next base: position 3,149 of record BSBM01004086.1, read on the forward strand.
TCCTATGGTCAGAAATTAAGTTATCAATTTTTAGGGTTTTTTATGTAGATTGCAGCTAAGCATTTGCAAATGAAACTAAAATACAAGAGACAAGTAAGGATTGTACTAGGATAATGAAGGTGAATACGTTCTGGAGCTGAAGACAAACCCCGGAGATCAAGTGCCAAGCAATCGTGTGTTTTCCCTTTGCGTTTTTGTTGCAGCCAGTTGACCAATGCGCCCTTGTACTTGCCACAGAGAGAATGAATCAGAAACTATAGCAAGTAATCAAGGAAATCTGCAAATGAAAGACAAATGATGAGGAAAAGCGAGATACAATAGTAAGTTTCACTTACCTTGTTAAAATCCTGAAGAGAGAAGCAACTAGAAGCTGCTAACTCAAGAGCTGCGCCCTCCCCAAGTGGTCAAGTCACCTGCAATTCGTTTTTGGCCAAAGAGTGATGGAGAAACCACAAAATAACTTAGCAATGCACCAACAATAAGCTAGCAATCAGCCCCATAAGCATTCACCACCATATCACAAGCAAATCTGGAAGAATTGTCTCTCTATTGCTCAATCTCAAATCTGAAAAATTGCAAAAAGAATACAAAATGGATGAGTGCCTTCTCTTATAGAGAAAGGCAGCTCTCAAACCTATTCCCCCCCAAAATGGAGGGTTGAGATCATCGCCCCAATCCACAAAATCGAATGGTGGAGATGTCTCCTCAAGGGGGTGCGAATTGCCCATAGAAGCGCACAAGTGGAGAGGGGGACCCATTGTGGGGTCCATGCAATACATATAATGTGGTTGGGGGGTGCCTATGGGATGTTTTATCCCCCCAACATAATACATCAAGGCCCATATACAAAGTATCAACCAAATCGAATTCCCCTAGGTGGAGAAAAATGCCCCCCATGGGCAATTCGACCTCCAATGGTGAACTGGGCAATAGAGGGCCCCACAATACACAAATACAATATTAAACATTACCATTTTACCTAAGAAATCACCTTTTTCTTTGCCAACCACTGATTTTGCCATTTGTTTATAGTTGCCTTAGTCAAATTCTGATTTTTCGTGTAATTTTTGCTGGTTTATATGGCTGAAGATGAAATTTGGGATTTTGACCCACTTTTAGTGCCCAAATTGCCGAACCATCTGCTGCAATGTGATCGTGGACCCCAAAAGTAGTAGGAATGACCACTCGAACGACCCTGATCCATCACTTAGGCATTATTTGCCCAAAATCCATAATTTTTAATTAAAACAGATCAAAATTGACCAATAATAATTAAAAATTTCTCAAATGCTTCAATCTTTTGCAATTCTGACACCTGCATGCTCATATGGGACCCCTGTAGATACTAATTGACCAAAATTGAAATTCCGGTCGCAACATTTTTTCGGGTCCATTGTTGGCTAGTTGAATACCTGTGCAAACATGGAGTGACAAGGCTCAATTATACAAGTTAGTACATTACTAAGCAATACGATGATAACATGGTGATCAAAAATACATAAAATCCCGAGATAATACAAGGCCCTGGTGAGGTGGGCCCACCACCTTCAAAAGACCAAAATGCTATGCACATCTTATAGAATTGACCACTTTGCTGACTTTAGGTGATGTGGAAACAAGGCGGAGGACAATGGGAGGACAAAGATAAAGATCATGTGACCCTTTGGACAACCCGGGAAAGCGGGGTCCACTGAGATAAGTATGCCATGACAGAACATGGGGAAGGGCGATGCCTCACAAATGGGTATAGTGCAGGGAAACCACCACTAGTCATCTAACAAGTATCTCACAACTCACATCCGTGCTCGAAGATTCTGTGAGGTTCTTTTCTAGAGCCGCCAAACTGGGTGTCCGGCAAACCGTAACTTGAGACTCTAGAGGACAATCTTGAGCTTGTCCCTTGCTCCCTCTCACCTCCTTGCCCTGCAGGACTAAGTGAGGAAAAACCACTACTAATGTTGACATGTATGGCTGACCTGTGTCCATTTGTGTTTATAAACACATTGCATGGATTTTACAATGAGTTTCATACTTAGCCCTTTTTGGCTAGATTTTACATTTACAACATAATAGCCTTTTTGGCTTGATTTACATTTCTTCATTTCTTCATTTACATCAAGGCCCTCTTCGGCTACATACATATCTCAAAATATATAAACATGGAGCTCATACTGCAAAGGTAATGGGGGTGAGCAATACATGCTTCGATGACCAATGGGGAACACTCGGTGAGGCTATACAATCCTAACTGCATTGCAACATCGGGGGCAACCGACAGGAGCAAATCCCAGGTCTAAAAGTGTATCTCACACACTAAAGAGCCGAGGCACAATAAACGGGGAGTCATGGCAAACTCAGAGATCAGTGGGGAAGGGGTCCTCGGGATCACCAATCAGAATCCAAGTCGGGAACAAGTATCATGGATGAGTCAGATGGATGGCGAAAGTGAGAGTGGATCTAAAGTTTATCGAGAGGGACTAAGTGACCAAGTCTATGCCAAGTGTAGGAGACATGACCCAGCGTGCATATACATAAGTCTAACAGGAGGGGTGGACTGACATCATCAAGGGCCCAATCACATCATACAATAGCTAGATCACCAGATATATCATCTCATACAAAGTTAGTGTACTAACAAGTATAAAGAAGTCTAATCTACAACATGAGCAATAATCATCAAATGCAATACCTGCTGCACCATATACCTGCTGCTACTGAAGCTATCTCTGAGCTGGATCTCTGCTGAATCCGGGCAACATAGTAAACCAGCAATATATTGTGATAGTCTCGGTCAAAACAAGACTAGGCAACTGTCTCAAATGGGCTTATGTCAAAGCCTGGCAAGGAAGAGGTGACCCTGTGGTAGATGGTAAGTGAAAATGTCTGTAACACTGTACAACTGTCTGTCCCCTCTGATATATCTGCTAGGGGCAATCTGAACAAAAATGCCTCGTCTGAAGGCGCGTGATCTCTAATCTGGAAAAAAAATTACTGTGCGGTCCTCAGTCGCACAGTCTGCAGTATGGTAGTTCCATCTAACATAGATGTGATAACAGTACACTCTCCCTGCACGTTAGGTTAGTACTTGCTAGCCACAAGGGGGAATCACTATGCAACCCATAAGCTAAGAGTCAACCCTAGATATTAGCAAACATTAATCACTGCAACAAATTCTTGGTGTAATTTAAAATATCAGATCAATAATCTACATTAAATTTAAAACATACTAAACAACAAGATAAAATGTAATGGAGCTATATGAACTCATGTACTAGAGAATGTTAAAAAATGAAAATTGATAGCAGTAGCAGACTGTAAATATAAAAAGTGCAGAGATAGCTAACTGTAAATACACATAAAAATAGAACACAGTATTTTTCACAGGGAAACATTTCAAGGACAAAAACCCCAAAGCAATTAATAATAATTTATCTCCAAAATGAGATAGCTGAGTTTGTACAATAGCAGGCTGAGATGAGCCTTCACAACAAAGTGTAAATTGTTTCACCAAACAAGAAGAGTCATGTACTATGACTGCTGCCACTAGATGACTGTGGATGTTCACTGTAAACCTGTACACACCTTCTGCTGTAACCTGTGAACCTGTACACACACTGCTGTAACCTTCTGCTGTAAATTTGGGACAGACCCTATATAAAACTCGGGTGTTCAAAAGAGAAACTACCATGGATTGTTGTGGCTGTAGGGTGCCAGAATTAAGGACAGACCTTATATATGTAATTGGATGCACAGGAAGAATGTCCTGTCTGAGCTCAGGTATACACAGTAGATGGTGTTTGATAGCAACAACATACCCTAGCTGATATAGGGCAGCAGAAAGAACAAAGTAAGAACCAGCAGTATAGAAACCTAGCAGAAATATAATACCCACGAACTCTCTTTTAGCTCAGTCAAATGACACCTCTGAACTGTTGCACGAGCTGTCCTAAAACATCACGAATTGTGTGTTAAAATGATGAGTTTCATTTTTATTTATAGTGGAATAATTCCACTTAATTGAGGCTGACCAGTCCTCATATAAAATAAATTTATTTTTATTTATTTTTTATCCTCCAAAAAATAAATATGAGGCCGACCTGTAACTTCATATATTAATTTTTATTTATTTATTCTTCTCCAATGAGCCGGCCCATAATAAATAAATAAATATATATTTATTATTTTTTTCTTCTATATGGTGGGTTCATGAACCAAGTCAAGTGGTGCTTGGGTTCTATGGTTCTTCAATAAATCATCCAGGTGTTCTTCAAGGTCTTCATGTCCACTCCAAGCACATCATCATAAGGAGATAAATTAATTGCTTTACTTCACCCTCCTGTTGCCACCAAGATCAAGTGCATAGCCCATAGATCAAGGAAAGGAGTACATCACTTGCCCAGACCCGATCTAGGGCTTACAGTGAAATCCTGGTAACTGACCAGGTACCTCCATTCTCCTAGAGAATGGCTCTCAGCCCCAGGCTGAGCTTCCAGTCCCAGACTGGATCAATATCCTGGTAACTGACCAGGTGCCTCCATTCTCCCAGAGAATGGCTCTTAGCCCCAGGCTGAGCTTCTAGTCCCAGACTGGATCAATATCCTGGTAACTGACCAGGTGCCTCCATTCTCCCAGAGAATGGCTCTCAGCCCCAGGCTGAGCTTCCAGTCCCAGACTGGATCAATATCCTCGTAACTGACCAAGTGCCTCCATTCTCCCAGAGAATGGCACTCGATGCTGCTCAGAAAATCAACACTCCCTCTCAGCGAGAGGGTCATTCTCTGCAATACCAAGCTTGTCTCGAAAGTGCACAAGCTTTGTCAATGATAGAGGCTTGGTCAATATGTCAGCAATCTGCTCATCTGTACGGATGTACTGGAGCTTCAAGGCACCTCGCTGTACCATATCTCTGATGAAGTGATACTTCATCTCAATGTGCTTTGACCTGTCATGAAATACAGGGTTCTCTGAAAGCTTAATGCAACTCTGATTATCGCAATGGATAATAGTTGGTTCAAGCTTTCCACCAAACAGGTCAGAGAGAAGCTTTCTAAGCCAAACTGCTTCTCTGCAGGCATCAATGGCAGCAATATACTCAGCTTCAGTTGTGCTCTGAATTATGGAACCCTGTTTTCGGCTGGACCATGAGATCATGGCTGATCCCAAACTGAAACAGTACCCTGATGTGCTTTTCCGGTCCACTGCACTGCCAGCCCAATCGGAGTCAGCATATCCAAGTAGCATTACTCCACTGTTGGAGGTATATCTGAGCCCATATGTAATAGTACCTCGCAAATATCTGAGCACATGTTTGGCAGCTATCCAGTGTATGTGCTTCGGCTCGGACATGAACTAACTCAATGCATTCACTGTATAACAGATATCTGGTCTCGTATGCACTAGATACATCAAAGTTCCAATAAGTTGGCGATACTGAGTAGGATCTACTGCCTCTGAAGAAGTAGCTAAGTCACGTAACTTCTTCAGATTTGATGTCATGGGTACACTCATGGGTTTGCAGTCATGCATCCCAAACCTTTGCAAGATATCAACTATATACTTCCCTTGAGACAGAAAGATCTCATCTGGCTTCTGCCAGACCTCTAAACCAAGAAAATAGTGCATGAGTCCCAGATCCTTCATTTCAAATTCTGAAGTAAGCTCCCTCTTGCACTGAGCTATCAGTTGCTCCTCTCTAGTGAGGAACAGATCATCCACATATAGGACTAGGATCAAGACATGGTTCTGAACAACCTTAAAGTAAAGGTTGGAATCAGCAGTGCTCTTGGCGAATCCCAAATTGTGAAGGTAACCATCAATCCTAGCATACCAGACCCTTGGGTCCTGTTTGAGTCCATACAAAGCTTTCTTTAGCTTGCACACATGAGACTGCATTTCATGAGTCACAAAACCTTCAGGTTGCTCAATGTAGACCTCGTCTTCAACTTCTCCATTAAGAAAAGTTGTATTTACATCCATTTGATGGAGCTTCCATCCAAAGGCAGCAACGAGGGAGATAATGGTCCTGATGGTGGTATACCTGGCAACAGGAGCAAATGTTTCATCATAGTCTATGCCTTCCTTTTGTGAGAAACCACGTGCCACAAATCTTGCTTTGTATTTCTCAATGCTGCCATCAGCAACATGCTTGATTTTATAGAGCCATTTGGAAGTCACCACAGACTTCCCTTTTGGTCTAGGAACAATTTCCCACACATCATTTTTCATAATGGAATTATATTCTTCTGTCATGGCATCAATCCATACTTGATGAGTTTCAGCTTCTTTGAATGTAGAAGGCTGTGCATCAATGAGCTTACTCATAAGACCTGAGTATTTCTGGGGCTTCTTGCTTTCTCTGAATGTCCCAGAAGGAGCTTTATGCTTCTTGCAATATTTCTCCCGCCCAAGTAGGTCTTCTCTTGGAAGGAGGAGCTTCAAGTAGTTCTTCAACTGGTCTTTCTGGTTCTGAGTAAACATGAGGTTCATCTTCTTCCTCCCTCTGATTCTCTGAATGAGGAGAGTCTGGAATGTTGGAAAAAGATTCTTCTGCATCTTTTGAAAGCTCTTTAGAGTGGCGGAAAACAGCTTCCTCATGAAATATCACATCTCTGTTGATTTCAATGTATCTTTGACCAGGAACATAGATACGGTAGGCTTTTGAATTTTCACTGTACCCAACAAATGTGCCTTTCTTTCCGGAAGGCTCCAGCTTTAATCTCTTTTCTTTTGGCACATGGATGTAGACTGGAGTGCCAAACATCCTCATGTGGTCAAATGCAGGTTTCTTACCTGTAAAGACTTCTTATGGAGTCTTTTCTCCCAAAATGGCATGAGGACTTCTGTTTTGAATATAGACAGCAGTACCAAGCAGCCTCAGCCCATAGAGACAAAGGAAGATCTAGATCACACAACATGGCTTTAGCAGCCTCACAGACTGATCTGTTCTTCCTTTCTGCAAACCCGTTCTGTTGGGGGTTGTAAGGTACAGTTAACTCCCTCTTGATTCCTGCTTCTTGGAAAAAGTCATCAAAATCATTAGATTCAAACTCACCTCCATTGTCTGACCTCAAGATACGGATGTTTCTTCCTGTCTGATTTTCAATCAGCGCCTTGAACTCTTTGAACTTATCAAAAGTTTCACTCTTAGCTTTTAGAAAGTAAATCCAAGACTTACGAGAGTAATCATCAATGAACAGTACATAGTATAAACAACCACTTAAGGAAGGTGAAGACAAGGGTCAACAAATGTCAAAGTGAATCAAATCCAAAATCCCTTTTGATATGCTGTTACTTTTGGAATAAGACTTCTTGGTATTTTTACCAAGGGCACAACCTTTGCAAATATCACTAAGTTCATTAGAAAATTCAGGCATACCTGTAACCATCTTTTGAAGACCAGGGAGAGCTGCATAATGAAGGTGCCCAAACCTTCAGTGCCATAGCTCACAAGGGTTGATAGTACTGTGAACCAATGCTTGAGTAGAATGCCCAGATGCCTTCTAAAGGCCTCCCTCTCGAACCCTAATCAATTCTGTTGCACTCAACCTTTCATTCTTTGACCACAGCAAAAACCTTTTTGTCCATGAATATAACTTTGTAGCCTTTGTCTTCTAAGCCATCAACAGAAAGAAGATTTTTCTTCAAGCCTGGAACATATAGTATGTCTTCAATGTGCAACATGGTCCCTGAATCAAGTTGAAATGAGACTGAACCCACTCCCTCAATTTTGTAGGTGGAGTCATCTCCAAGTTCTACTTGAGTGGCAAACTTCTTCTTTCTGTAGCTTGTAAGGGCTTCACGAGAACCTGTCATATGTTTTGAGGCTCCACTGTCCACCAACCAAGAATTTGTGTTGTTGGTGATGGACCTAGCTAGGGAAGAAATCAAATAGTATTCTTTTCTTGATTCTTCTTGCTTGGAAGACTTTGTATTTTTATTCTTCTTTGGTTCTTCTTCGGCTGTAGATGCTTGGAATTTTCTTTTGAACCTTCTCTGTGGCTGCCTATAGTCCCCTAGCATAATGTCCCATCTTGAAACAATTGAAACATTTAATTTGTGACATATCAAATTGCTTACCTTGTGGCTTGTTCTCTTTCTTCTTGGGAGGGAAGGGCTTCTTGAGTTGTTTCTTGGTTTTAGCTGCTAGTGCAAGATTCCCTTCCTTAGGACCCTTAGTTCTGCTCTGTACTCTACCTTCTTCTTCCAAACAGTCATGCCAAAGTCTCTCAAAATCTGGCTGAGTCTCATGCCCACTAACAGAAGCTAAGAAGGTTTCCCAAGAACTTGGAAGACCATCAAAAACAGTTTGTACAAGGTCATCATCATCTACTGTAACCCCAATAGCAGAAAGTTGATCTCTTACCTGAGCAATGTTTGTGAAGAAGGAGGCCACTCCTTCATCTTTTTCCATCTTCAATGTACGAAGTCTATTTTTCAAGACTCTCTTTTGACTCTCTTTTGACTGGGTGCTTTTTTCAAGTCTGTACTGTCCCAAGGTCTATGTAAGACACAGTCACCTACTCAAACACTGTGTGCTTTACAAGCAGAGCTCTGATACCATGTTAAAAAATGAAAATTGATAGCAGTAGCAGACTGTAAATATAAAAAGTGCAGAGATAGCTAACTGTAAATACACATAAAAATAGAACACAGTATTTTTCACGGGGAAACCTTTCAAGGACAAAAACCCCAAAGCAATTAATAATAATTTATCTCCAAAATGAGATAGTTGAGTTTGTACAATAGCAGGCTGAGATAAGCCTTCACAACAAAGTGTAAATTGTTTCACCAAACAAGAAGAGTCCTGTACTATGACTGCTGCCTCAAGCTGCCACTAGATGACTGTGGATGTTCACTGTAGACCTATTCACACCTTCTGCTGTAACCTGTGAACCTGTACACACACTGCTGTAACCTTCTGCTGTAAATTTGGGACAGACCCTGTATAAAACTCGGGTGTTCAAAAGAGAAACTACCATGGACTGCTGTGGCTGTAGGGTGCTCTTAATAGGGCTTCCAGAATTAAGGACAGACCTTATATATGTATTTGGATGCACAGGAAGAATGTCCTGTCTAAGCTCAGGTATACACACAGTAGATGGTGTTTGATAGCAGCAGCATACCCTAGCTGATATAGGGCAGCAGTAAGAACAAAGTAAGAACCAGCCGTATAGAAACCCAACAGAAATATAATACCCACGAACTGTCTTTTAGCTCAGTCAAATGACACCTCTGAACTATCCCACGAGTTGTCCTAAAACACCACGAATTGTGTGTGTTAAAATGATGAGTTTCATTTTTATTTAGAGTGGAATAATTCCACTTAATTGAGGCCGACCTGTCCTCATATAAAATAATTTTTTTTTATTTTTTTTTATCCTCCAAAAAATAAATATGAGGCCGACCTGTAACTTCATATATTAATTTTTATTTATTTATTTATTTTTTCTTCTCCAATGAGCCAACCCATAATAAATAAATATATATTTATTATTTTTTTCTTCTATATGGTGGGTTCATGAACCAAGTCAAGTGGTGCTTGGGTTCTATGGTTCTTCAATAAATCATCCAGGTGTTCTTCAATGTCTTCATGTCCACTCCAAGCACATCATCATAAGGAGATAAATTAATTGCTTTACTTCACCCTCCTGTTGCCACCAAGATCAAGTGCATAGCCCATAGATCAAGGAAAGGAGTACATCACTTGCCCAGACCCGGTCTAGGGCTTACAGTGAAATCCTGGTAACTGACCAGGTGCCTCCATTCTCCCAGAGAATGGCTCTCAGCGCCAGGCTGAGCTTCCAGTCCCAGACTGGATCAATATCCTGGTAACTGACCAGGTGCCTCCATTCTCCCAGAGAATGGCTCTCAGCCCTAGGCTGAGCTTCCAATCCCAGACTGGATCAATATCTTGGTAACTGACCAGGTGCCTCCATTCTCCCAGAGAATGGCTCTCAGCTCCAGGTTGAGCTTCCAGTCCCAGACTGGATCAATATCCTGGTAACTGACCAGGTGCCTCCATTCTCCCAGAGAATGGCACTCGATGCTGCTCAGAAAATCAACAGAGAAGGAACTAGAAATATGTAATGAAGAGAGAGAGTACAACAGAAAATCAACTAATGCAGCCAAAAAAGATTGCCAAGTTAGAGACATAATGCCAAAGATTGTGTATCCTAGTTAGGAAAAAATTGCCAGGACCTGCTGCTGTGGCTCAGATGACAACAAAAGTTGAAATATTGGCCAAGGACACAGACGAGTGGAAAAGAAAAAAATTGCATGCAAACAAAGGTAGATTTTCTGTAGGTTCAACACTTGGAGAGCCCATCCATGTTAATTCTTAGGAAACCAACATAAAACAGATAAATATTCTATCAGAGCGCTTGTTGTCTATGGAAGAAGAAAATGACATCCTTCAATTTTAAAAGAAATCTGGCCAAGAGGAATAACGAACTTCAAGTTTCAAGGGTCATGTGTGCACGGACAGCTAATAAATTATCGCAAGTTGAGTCATAACTGGATGCTTGTGCAGAGGCCATGGTATTGGTAAAATAAATGGCATGGTTAATTATGATCATGTAGAATTTTCTAAAGGTACAAGTATGAGTTATGAACCAAGTCATGCTTCAATTTTTGAAGATGGTTGCAATGATGATGAAGCTAGCTGTGCTGAATCGTGGGCATCTGCATTGATTTATGAACTAGAACATTTTAAGAAAGAAAATCCTGGCATGCTTTCTAATAAAGTGACTGGGTCACCATATTTTAACTTAATGGATGATTTTATTGAGATGGAAGAGTTAACAACAATTTTTTCTAACCAGATTGTGGAGTACGCAATAGCTTTTGGAAAACCAGAAGTGCAATCACGAGGACCTATCAAAGTGAATATGGACCAAAATAGAAATTCCTTACCTATGATGGAGAAGAAATATTCTTTAGAAGTAGCTGCTGCAGAGAGGGAAACATAACTTCAAGTTGCTGATAAACACACAATGTGTAACCAACAACTTTCTACCTTACAATTTGGTAATTTGGCCAATGAGGTAGCCCTTTCTAGTCCCGAAGAGATTTTGTGCATGATTTTGCATGCTCATGCAAAAGGGAAAAGTTTGGATGGAGTCTTAGAAAAGCTGAAAGTTGTTATTCCAAAATCACAGCATTATGGTGCTGAACAAATGAAAAAAATAAAAGAAAGGTTAACTTGTCTGAAAGTTTTAATCACTGATGGTTTGAATAATAGTTCTCTGAAAGGAGTCATGTCAGATCAGTTATCACCAAGATCTCTCTCTGAAGGCAATTATTCTGAAGATGAAATAGGTCCATTTACTTCTTCTAAATGGAACAAAAGGTCCTCCCATTGTTCAAGATTAAATGCATCTATTCATAAAATAATGGGGCTTGTTGAAGGATTTTTCCACTCAGGTTGTGTAGATAATGTTCATTCTGAGAGCATTCCATTCACTGCTTTTGGTTCTCTACTCTTTGAAAACTCTACATCTGTTCCAGGCTATACTGTGCATGTCCTCTAGTGGCAGAATTCATAATTGGATTCTGTCATTCAAAGGCTTGTCAAGATTTGCAGTAATCTCCTTCAAGGAAAGGATCAAATAGTAGATTTTGTGGAAGAAGTGGGTTCTACATTGGACTGGATTGTAAATCATTTTTTTCACTTCAAGATGTATCAACCATGAGGGCCACAATCAAGAAACAACTCGAATGGAACGATGAATCACACAGTGGAAGTGAATCTGAAGCTCCAGCTGCGAATGGCCCAACATTTGGGAAGGATAATTCTAGTAAGATTTAGAAAGAGAAATATGAAAATGAATCTTTAATTTATACACTTGCTATTGGATGTGTTGAGTCAAACTCCATTGCAAATGTCTTTAACAAGTGTGGGGAGGGTCAAAATATCTCATTAGAAAAAGAAACTCTTGAATGCCAGTTGAATGAAGAAATCAACAAACTAAAAAAGCAGCTTAATATCATACAATGTAAAAAGGAATAGCTAGAAGGGATGTTTCAAATGGAAAACAACAATATAGAGGCTCTCAAGGCTCAACTCCTACAATCAAAGAAAAACGTTGCAGATTTACAGACAGAACTTGCTGCAACTAAGGAATTGAAGCAATTGAGGATGATCAAATAGAAAATCAAGTGTCATTGAATGAAGAGTTGAATTCGAAGTCAACGCTGCTCAAGCTGAATTAAATTAGTTTAAAGAAAAGTAGACGTCATTACAAGAATAATTTGAAGAGAAAGGCAGCTGTTTATAGTAATCAGAGGCCACATATCTTGACTTGTAACTACAGTTAGAAAGGTGATGCTTGAATTTATTATAAGGCTCTAGTGATAGTCGGAATGTGCAAATATTTATCATATATATACTTTACATCTGACTTGAATGTCTGTTATGCTCAGAAACCGGATTCGTTCCAAACCTTGGCCGTGTCCCGAATCGGTCGAATCGAACACGATTCGATTGGAATTCGTGTCCGATTCGACCTTAGTTCGAATCCTAAATCGGGACACGCCCTCAACAGCGAATCGGACACGCAGTTACAACGTGTCCCGACTGTCGGACACATTTTTGGCGGAAAAGTGCGTCCGGGTTCACTTAAAAATAGAAATTTGCCAATCTTTTTGTCATTTGCAAGGAAGCATTTGGTTGAGAGTGAGTTGTATGTGCAGGTGAAGGAGATTTGAAGGAGATTTGAAGGCTATCCATCGTTTCCAAGCGATTCCAAGTGCATTCCGGTGGATTTGTGGAGAGGATTGCAAGCTCAACCATCACAAAAGAAAAGGAATGTCTCAATCAGCTAGGGCAGGAGGTAGGGGGCAAAGGAGAGGGAGAAATGCACCATCTAGGGCCTCCCCTCCTATTCCACCAAGCACAAGCGGTTCTCCTCCTCCGTCAAGTGCTCCATCGGCTGCTAGTGGAGCTCATTCTATGGCTCCACTTAACCCTGTTTTAGCAAGACAACAAGCCCAAGAAAAAAAATACCCTTTGTGGAAGTATGTGACAAGGAAAGATGGACCCGGGGCAAAGCTTGGTGGGGGAGGCAATGTGTCTTGGAAATGCAATTTTTGCAAGCATGAGTTCGTGAGCACATATTTCCGGGTTAAGGGCCATTTGTTGGCCCTTCCTTCTTGTGGGATTTCTTCATGCAAAGCGGTGACTGTTCACCAAAGGAGGGATATGGAAAGAGAGGATCATGTTGGCTTAGGGAAGGTGGCAGCAGCAAGCAAGAAAAAAGAGGATGATCCTCTTCCATTCTTGAGGAAGTCCTCTAGCACCAAGCCTCCATTTCCACCTAGCATTCATGGGCGTGGGCGTGGGCGTGGGGATACTTATCAAACAAGAAAGAGGCAATCTACAGGTGGTCCAATGGATAGGATTTTCCAAAAAGAGGCGCGAGAAGAGGTAGACCTTACTATTGCATTTTTCTTCTACCTCAACTTCATTTCATTCAATGTTGCACGGTCACCATTGTATTTTGAGACGGTTAAAACTATCTTGGAACGTGCTCCAAATGGTTATGTGCCTCCTGGTTCAGAGAAGCTTAGAACCACATTGTTGGTTAAAGCAAAGAAGGAGGTAGATAAAATTCTTGAGCCAATTAGATCAACATGGCCCTCATCCGGTGTGAGTATTGTTTCTGATGGATGGACGGATCCCGCACGCCATCCACTCATCAATTTCATGGTATCTTCCCAAAATGGACCGGTGTTCTTGAAAGCGGTTGATGCTCTTGGCGAATACAAGGATGCACAATTTATGGGTGATTTATTCATCAAAACCATTGAAGAAGTGGGTGTTGAGTCGTGTGTACAAATCATCACGGACAATGCACCTGTTTGCAAGGCTGCTGGCATGATTGTGGAAGTTAAATATCCACAGGTATGTTCATTTTGGACACCTTTCATTTCTAATTTGCTCATTGTTTGAATTTGGTCATTGCAATGTTAGTGTTGTAGAGTCATTGATACATGCTTCTATTGCTCTTACAGGTTTTTTGGACACCTTGCATGGTCCATTCCTTGAATTTAGCACTGAAAGCCATTGCTTCGGATGTGGCATGGATTGACAACCTTATTGAGGATGCACGCCATATCCGTAACTTTGTACAAAACCACACAAATGCCCTCACCATCTACAAACAGTACACACAGCTTTCATTGCTGAAGGTTGCAGATACTCGGTTTGCTTCCTCATTCATCATGCTCAAGAGGTTGAGGGAGGTCAAAACCGCTCTTGGGTCCATGGTGATTTCAGAGTTTTGGGCTTTTTGGAGAAAGACGGATCAGGCTGCTTCACAAAATATTTCTCCCTCTTTAAATGATCCGTCTAAACACATTGATCTTTCTCCAGACGGATTAGAATAAAAACACATTAATGATCCGTCTTTACTATTAAGAACATGGAGCCAATCATTTCTTTGTTGCGGTATGCAGACACGGACCAGCCCATCCTAGCAGAGGTTTATGAGGGGTGGGATTCCATGATTGAGTCCATGAGGTCCATTGTCATGGAGAATGAGTGTCCCGAGTATGGGACATCGGCAGAGAACTTATGGACCATTATTCGGGATATTCTTATCTCCGGGTGGGATAAGAATTGCACACCTTTGCATTGCTTGGCCCACTCCTTGAACCCCAAGTTCTACACTCAGGAGTGGCTCACTGGTGGATCGGGGGCCTCACACAGAGTCCCTCCTCACATGGATGCAGAGATTGCAAATGGGAGGAAGATAGCACTTAGACGGCTATTTCAGGATAGAGACATGCTTGAGGAGGTGGAGGATGGATTTGTAGATTTTTCCATTGGCACTGGAAGATTTGGAGGCTATGATGTGCTTAGAGATAGCGAGGGTAAGACACCCTATCGTTGGTGGGCAACTCATGGGGCAACATCCCCTATTCTACAGAAGTTAGCCTTCAGGGTCATCTCTCAAGTTACATCATCCTCTTGTTGTGAGAGGAATTGGAGCACATATGGGAACTTGTACAGTGTGAAGAAGAGCAGGCTTGAGCAGTCCAGGGCAGAGTCCATGGTGTATGTGCACTCCAACCTTCGTCTTATTTACAGGAAGAGGGAGGAGTGGGTGAAGGGAAAGACAAAGATGTGGGATGTATTTCCTGATGATATGGGTTTGGACAGCAGTACTGAGTTGGCATTAGCCAACATGGATCTTAATGATCCAGTGCTAGAGCCGGTCACTTTTGATGATAGTGATCGTACAGAGAGGTCATCCTCCACAACAACAAATGCAGATCGTCAGATGGGCAGAGAGGAGGAGGAGGGGGAGGAGGATGAGGATCAGGGCAGTGGCAATGGCAGTGGCAGTGATGAGTATGTTGATTCAGGCATGGAGGAGGACTACTGACATATGGGATTCTCCCATCTTGATCCACCCCTTTTTGTATTTACTATTAGTCTATTTGGCATTTTCCAGTGGCCCAGTGCCCAGTGGCATTCCGACATATATGTATACATTTTGATTTTGATGACTTAATGAGAAATATGGTTCCGACATGCATCTGTGTCTCATTGTGATTTGTGAATGACAAATGTGTTGTGAATCGTGATTTGTGAATGACAAATGTGTAATCATTAATGTGTTTTTATTCTAATTTCTATTGAATATTTGTAAATGTTCTAGTTTCTAAATATTTTTGGATCTATATGTCTATATTTTTAAATTTTAATATTTAAAAAAAAAAAATATATATATGTATATAAAACGTATCCTACGTGTCCTGATTTCGGGGGTCACCGTGTCTGTGTCGGACTCTCGTATTTTTGTGTCCTACGTGTCCCGTGTCCCCGTGTCAGGTGACTTTGTTGTTATGTTATAATTTAATATGCTTACTATTCACCTGCAGTAAACACAAACCTGACACCTCCAGAGATGGAAAGATGGCAGCTTTACACTACTCCGCTGACATGGATGAGATGCGAGCAAGAAAGGTAGTCTTTGAAGCAAGGCTAGGTGAACTATATAGCATACATTAGAATTCTATATTATCCTATTGAAGTGACTAGATTAAAACAATTAGAAAAAGCTATTATAAGAATCCCTGCTTTGAATCCCATGAGTGAAATAGAACTGTGATATTTGTAATGGAAAACATTCCTCAGAACTTCCACAATTAGTCCACCATTGTTCTTGTACTAATAATATCATATGGGAATGGAATCCTTTCCCTAAACAAAGTGGTTCAGTTAGATGGACTGCGCCTCACTATGTAATCTATAAAAAGGATATTGAATTATTGAGTCTGTTCTAGCAAACAGTGGAAGATGTTTGGGAGACTGCTCCAATTTAGTCTGATGCAAACTAGAGTAGTGATTTAGAATCCAAGGAATTTATTGCATCATCATCATCTAGTGGGTCATCTTCCCTGTGAGAAATATGGGCACTTGTGGCGGTTGGCGAATTTGGTAAAATGGTAATGCTTTTGGAGTTTAAAGAAAGGATTTCAAACAATAAATAACCAAGAGAGTACATCAGACAAATTACATCATCTCGCCAGAGATTCGATGTGCAAAATTCCAGTCCCATTGAATAGAAATAGGAATTATGGAAGAGGTTAGCTAGTTTAATGTGAATGCATGTGACTCCAAGAATTTGGTGATTACTATGCCTTGGAAAAATTATCTGATTTACAATGTTCTCGGTTTATTCTATTCCTAGACATGACTAGTTTATATGTAATTTCTGTAATTTATATTTACCTTTACTGATTCTGAGAATCCATGGAGGCACCTAAAGTATTGTCTTTGATTTAGTAGGATCAACATAAATTCATATTAAAGAACACAATTTAAATAAAAGAAATGACATTGGGTTTTGCAAATTGGGTCTCAAATCAAAATTCCAAGTGAAAATAAACTGACCTGCTACAAAGCAACGTCCCAAAAAATTTGGAGGGAAATACACGCAAATGCAATGTAGATTGCTAGATAGAAGTCCTTCACCTTTGGAAAACCTTCCCATCTCCTAATCGCCTCGATTGAACACCCCAAGAAGATGCTATGTTTCATTGAATTACCATCTCTTGTCTATCCCTTGAATTGGCAACTCTCCATGCTGATAAGAATTGCTCAAGAAAAAAATGCAATTTCCACTTGAATCCCTCCAAATTGTTAAAACCCGCATCACCGATGGACTCTGTTCATTGAAAAGGAAACCGCATCACCGATGGATTCTGATCGTTGAAAAGGCTTGGGTGAAGGTTGAATTAGGGCCAATAGGGAACATACAAGGGGGATGTATCTTTTATTAGTTTATGTCCAAAGAAATTGTTATCACATCTATGTTAGCTGGAGCTACCATACTGCAGACTGTGCGGCCGAGGACCGCACAGTACTTTTTTTTTCCAGATCAGAGATCCGATGCCTTCAGAGGAGGCACACAGTTTTGTTCAGATTGCCCCTAGCAGATATATCAAAGGGGACAGTGGGTTGTACAGTGGTCCAGACATGTCATTTAGCATTAACCGCAGGGTCACCCTTCTATGCCAGGCTTTGATATAAGCCTATTGAGACAGTTTCCTAGTCTTGTGTTGATTGAAATTATCACAGAGTATTGCTGGTTTACTATTTGTGCTCGGATTCAACAGAGATCCAATTCAGAGACAGCCTCAACAGCATGTATATGGTGCGGCAGGTATTGCATTAATATATATTGCTCATGATTGTTGCTTAGACTTGTTTATACATGATAGTACACTAACTCTACATATGATGATTGATGTGGTGATCTAGTTTTATGATATGTGGTTGGGCCCTTGGTAATGTCAGTCCACCACTTCCTAGTAGGCTCATGTTATATGCACACCGGGTCACACCCCTATTCCTGGTATAGAATTGATCATTTAGTCCCCCTAGGAAGCTGACTTTGGATCCACCTTCACCTTCTCCATCCATCTGACTCATTCATGATGATATTTCCCGACTTGGATTCTGATTTGTGACTTTGAGGATCCCTTTCCCCATTGATCTCTGAGTATGCCATGATTCCCTGTCTATTGTGCCTCGGCTCTTTAGTGTGTGAGATGCACTCTCAAACCTGGGATTTGCTCATGTCGGTTTCCCCTGATGTTGCAATGCAGTTAGGATTGTGTAGCCTCACCGGGTGTTCCCCATTGGTCATTGAAGCATGTATTGCTCACCCCCATTACTTTGCAGTATGAGCACCATGATTATATCTATTGAGATATGTATGTAGCCCAAAAGGGCCTTGATGTAAATTGAAGAAATGAAGAAATGTAAAGCAAGCCAAAAAAGGGCTTTTTGTAAATATAAATCTAGCCAAAAAAGGGCTAAGTATGAAACTCATTGTAAAATCCATGCAATGTGTTTATAAACACACATGGACACAAGTCAGCCATACACGTCAGCATTTGTAGTGGTTATTCCTCACCTAGTCCTGAGGGGCAAGGAGGTGAGAGGGAGCAAGGGACAAGCTCAAGATTGTCCCCTAGAGTCTCAAGTTACGGTTTGCTAGACACCCAGTTTGGCGGCTCTAAAAAAGAACCTCACAGAGTCTTCAGGCATGGATGTGAGCTGTGAGATACTTGTCAGATTACCAGTGGTGGTTTCCCTGCACTATACCCATTTGTGAGGCACCGCCCTTCCCCGTGTTTTGTCATGGTATACTTATCTCAGTGGACCCTACTTTCCCGAGTTATCCAAACGGTCACATGATCACCATCCTTGTCATCCCTTATCCTTCGCCATGTATTCCACATCACCCAATGTCAGCTAGGTGGTCAAGTCTATAGGTTGTGCATAGCAGTTGAGTCTTATTGGATGTGGTGGGCCCACCTCACCTGGGGCCTTGTATTTTTCGGGATTTAATTCAATTTTTGATCACCATATTATTATCATGATGTTTAGTAATGTACTAACTTGTATAAGGAAGCCTTTCGATTCATGATTGTATACAGGTACTCAGCTAGCACTATTGTTGACCAGATTTGACTTGGTCAAACTAGGTTGACTAGGCCAAAAATGGGCCCAAAAAAATGTTGCAACCGGAATTTCGATTTTGGTCAATTATTACCTACAGGGGACCCATATGAGCCTCCAAGTTACAGAATGCAAAAAGATCGAGGCGTTTGTGAGATTTTTAATTATTACTAGTCATTAATGACCTGTTTTAATTAAAAATCATGGATTTGGGGCAAGTAATGCCTAAGTGATGGATCAGGATCATTCGAGTGGTCATTCCTACTATTTTTAGTGTCCACGATCACATTGTAGCAGACGGTTCGGCATTCCGGGCACTATAAGTGGGTCAAAAACCCATTTTACTTCTTCAACAAATTAAACCAGCAAAAATTACATGGAAAATCAAAATTTGACCAAGGCAACTATTGGAAATGGCAAAAAATCAATGGATGGCAAATGAAAAGGTGATTCCTAAGGTAAATTGGTAATGTTTGACATTGTATTTGGGCATCTATTCACTATTCACTCCCAAGTAGGTCCTTCTTGTTGGTCTCTAGCATTTAAATTTAAATGTGTGTGTGTGTGTTGGGCAGAAATCTTATGTAAAAACCCCTAAAAATACAAAACTGAATTTTTCACCGTTAGAATTAGTTTTAATTTAAAACCCACTAATGATATATGCTTAAACTTCCATATCTGAAATTTCATTTAATTCTGACCCCATTTACCCTTAGAACTAGGCACTGGTCCCCCACTGATTT
Organism: Larix kaempferi; assembly: GCA_027924585.1. NCBI lineage: Eukaryota > Viridiplantae > Streptophyta > Pinopsida > Pinales > Pinaceae > Larix > Larix kaempferi. The sequence goes on from BSBM01004086.1 coordinate 22,868, forward strand.
CGCCCCCCTTAGGCATTTTAGCCAGTCACACTGTTGGGTCATTTTCCGGGTTTGGGGTATTCTTGATTTGGGTTCAGAACGTCATTTTATCTTAAGAAATCAAGTTTCGTTGGTTGGAAGTGATTAAAAACGTTAATTTCTTGCTGCCCTAGGTCCATTTGACTCACTATTTAACCATTTCCTTGGGCAGTTTTACTTCATCACTTTACTTCCATCTTAGGTAACTCCATAGACTATTTCAGCCATTAAATCACTAAGCTAATCCTATTTTCTAATCATACTTGATTGCTGGTCACTAATGACATCACTCTTATTTCACCATTTGTGTCCATCAATTGGCTGAATTTAGACTTAGGAGTTCACCTACACTCTTCCCTTGTCTTTATCTCTTATTCTTTTGGGTTTGGGTGTATCATTTTGTCTCTCAACCATCACTGGTTGAGCAGGGTCTCCCCCTCGACTTGGCTAAGTGCCTCGTCGAAAGTGATAATAGCCTTGTTCGGTGTGACTTTCGTTCATTGAGCGGAGGACTTGGCTACTGCAGGTTACACCATTCTAGCTGACCACCCTCTACCATCCCTGTTGGGACACTCATTATCCATCAGCTAGAGTTTGTGTGATAACAGAAATCTACAGAGTTTATTGACTTCATGCCTTCGACTTCTGTCTTTGCAACTTCTCGAGAAGGCCCTTACAACAGATGGGATCTTGGTGCTATTGGGAGCATGGGCGGGAGCGGAAAGCCATATTTTCAAAAGCTTGGAGAGCACTCCTTAATTATTATATATATTTTAATATATTTTATGCATGTATATTAAAAACAACATGTAGAATGTCAAATTAATCATTTTAATACACATTAGGAGCTATAATTTGCAATATTGTTATCAAATGATCAATCATCAACAACATCGACTTTTAAATTTCAACATATAATATTTTCCATTAACAAATTTTAATAGATAACATCAATCATGAAATGAAGCAAAGCATTATAATATCATATTCATTACCATAGAGTTGTAAGGTGCAATCAACAATTTAAAGATTAAATTTCAAAGGTATGTTCAAAATTCAAAGTTCAAACTTAAACGTATCTAATGTTTACAAAATAGGCCATAATAAACATTAAATACAAAGTACTATGATGCTATGTACTAAATTTTCCTCTAATTGCCATGAGAAACATCTAATTTCCTTTCTCGTGGTCTAGGTACAGGAATTGGGGCAACTAGAATTGTTCATGGAACATGAGAAGAAGATGCATGCCCCCTATGGATTGTTGGACGTTGTGAAGATAAAGGAAAAACTCCTACATCTGGAAACATGCTGGTGGTTGGGGGTGGCATTTACGTTGTATGAATTTGATCACCATCATGATCACCCAATAGTTCAGCCTCCAAGTGCTCTAATTCTATGGATCCATCCTCCAAATTAGCCTCCTCTGGATTTTTGTCGCAAGTCAAATATGCTCTATCATTCTTGGTTGCATCACAATAATGGGACAACAACCTAAAGTTGTAGTGCACATAAACCAAGCTTTCTGTCGATCTACATTCAAAATGTTTCTCTTGATGATCTATTTTGTGTGTGCAAGATCTCATGAGCCAATCTTGTATCCAAAATTAGCATTGATGAGGACATAAACATGAGAATAATGAGTAACCCTTCCAATTATGTCCAAAACTGGAACAATTTAGAGTGATTTGTAAGCTACATTAAATGAGTTGTATCTAAGTGATTTATATAAACTAGTTGTAAATGTCATCTTGAATGAACCTATTCAACTCCTTCCTAGTAATTAAGAGATGGCCAGGTGCATCCAGGGAGTATCTGAACAAAGGAAGTCAGTCAATCGCAATACCCACAGACTCCAAAAAATCTGAGACCCTAGAAACCAATATCTTCATGGATTGAAAAGCTAGTAGAACCAATAGAATTTGATGAATAGTAGGCCAAGTATGGGTACGGGTCCAGTCCCTTCACCGAGTCAACAAAAATATGAATGTAATGTAAAAATGAAACAAGGCTAAACATACACAGTCTCAATCCAGAAGAGTTGGGCACTAAACAATGCAAGGATAATGTGCTAATTAGGGATTACAACTTGTTTTCATTTGATGATGTATTGAAGGAGAAGAGTTTGCACTCAACTCTTGGTTGAGGCCCAATCAAGCCCAAGTAAACAAGGACTTCACCAAAGGCATTTAATGACATGATGCCATTATTGTGGAAATGTATAAAGAAAAAAAATGAGAAATATAGAGAAGCACAAGTATAAGGATTAATGCATATTTAGGGATGGGATTTGGGATCTAAATTACCATGGTTTGGGTCCAAACGCTAAGGATTATACCCTATTTTTTTCTCTAAGGGTTCATGCACCATGTGTAAGGCCCTATAACACTGCATAGCCATTGTGAAGGAATATTTTTCCTATTAAACATAAATGGATCCCTTTTAAGGTTTAGTGCATGATAGAAAGGCTTGATAATGCCCTAACCATGGTTCATGGAAAAAAACTAGGGAATTAGGTTATAACTATTGATTTCAAGTCTCATGAACAATGTGTAGGGCCTTGAGCCACCACATATAACCTAATATAATATGAGTATTTTTGTGTAAAAGTAGTATAAAAGAACCATTTTAAGGTCTAGCAGTGGTCCTAAACCATTATCTCCTATAAAAAACTATATCAATGGTCACATAACATCATCCAAAGCTCATTAGAATGATCAACGGTAACAAACATTTTTTTACAATTTCCAAAAGTTACTAGAAAGAGTATTAGTCATTAAAGGATCATCACTATAAGTGTCACCAAAGAGAGATTTGACAATGGCCCTTGAACAACCCTCAACAAAAGTGTCATTGAAAAAGGATTTGGTGACAAACCTTAAAGGAATATCTACAAAAACAATTACAATGACAATTTTTTAAGGTTCGTCATCATATGTTACATTGGTGCTGACCCTTTAAGTCTCGACGCAAGCATGAGCCTCACTAATGGGTATTAGTGAGGGGCACTAAAGGACCGTCACTAGAGGTGTCACCAAAGAGAGAATTGGCAACGTGCCTTTAACAACCCTCACAAAAAGTGTCATTGAAAATGGATTTGGTGACGATCCTTCAAGGAATGTCTCTAAAGACAATTACAATGACAATTTTTTAAGGCCTGTCATCATATGTGAAATTGGTGATGGCCCTTTGAGGTCCGTCACAAGCATGACTGTCACCAAAGGCCTTTTTTCTTGTAGTGACTGAGATGGGAAGTATAGGGGCATTAATGTTGCCAATTAGATCGAGAGAGGAAGTTGACTTCTTCTCAAATTTGGAGATGCATTTGAGGCAGGAACACCCTCCTTTGTGTGGCAAGAACACCCTCCTCACAAAAAGGGGAAAACAAGGAGAAGAAAGGGTGATGGAATGAAAATTACTAGCATGTTGAAATTGGTAGGAAAATTTTCATTTTTGGTGTTACAGATCTAAAAATTACCAACATATCCCACTTGTAGTTGAAATTAGATTCACTCTTTAGAGATTATGTGATGTCGCAAGGCCTTAATCATCACTCAAGAGCAATAGAGGGAATTGTTACATATAGGCTAGATATTCCATATGTAGGTCATATGTAGTAGTCTAGGTTAACATGCATGGACCATCAACCCCTTAGCAAATTAATATGGTATTAGGCCCTAAATTAGTTTATAGGCCATAGTATAGGCCACAAGAACCATCGTCAATGTTACAAATATTGAAATGGCCACAATATCTCGCTTGTAAGGTAAAGCAATTATGTGTAGGGCCCTACACATGGACCATGAATCATATAGTAAATTTTATTAACCATGGACCATTATTTAGGTTATGAGAACCACTATTGGTTTACATAACCTATAAATATTAAACCATGGTTGGTTTATTCGTTTACATAACCATGGACAAACCAACAACAACAATGACATCGACAATGGTGACAATGATGATCATGATGATCTCACATGTAGGCTAGAGATTCTTATGTGGTAATCTAGGTTAACATGCATGGACCATCAACTCCATGGAAAATTAATATGGCATTAGACCCTAAATTTAGTTCACATGCCATAGTCCAGGCCACGAGAACCATCCTTTATGTTACAAATATTGAAATGGCCACCATAAATAATGCCACTAATTAGACACTAACCTAACACAACCAACCCATGTAAATGAATCATGCACTTGGCACACTTGATCCATGCAATGAATTCATACACCTAGGAAGCTTCAACCTCTAACCCCCTCACCTCGTACCTAACCTTAACATCTAGCCCCAAACCGAATAACATGATAACTTATAAACCACTTAACCACTAGTACCAACAAAACCGGAACCCCTTTCCCACTAACCCACTGATCCCTTAGGTGCCTCGCTTCTAATCCAAAAACTCCCCAAAGCCTACCACATTATGAAATTAAAGAAAATATCCCCTTAAACCAGTGTCCCTCTAACCCTAACCCACTACCCCCTAACCCAATCACTAACATGCCTACTGCACCAAATCAACACACTAACACAATAAACTTTGACCTTGGGTTATTTATAACTAAGGTTTTAGATCAAAGACTTTGACATCAAGGTTTGAATGATCATTGTATGGGATTTTATCAAACCAAAATTAGTGCAAAAATAAACACAAGAACTTAGACTATAAACAAAATATTCCCTATCTAGGGTATGCATGATGACTCAAGTCCCTATGCATGGCCCATGAGTCTCAAAATAAAGTTTTATTGCCCAAGAACCTACATTTTGGCCCTAGACCATAACATAGGCTCCTAGAACCATCCACGGGATGAAAATACTAAAAACAATGACAATGTGTTACTCAAAAGCTAAATATTCCTTGCCTATGCCTATGTGGTGGTACAGAGAAACGTCGATAGGTCACAAGACCTTGAGGTAACTACCGGTCATTATAAACTAGATTTTGATCTAACACCATGGACACCATGGATTAGGCTTCAAGAACCATCCATGATGTTGTAAATATTGAAATGGCCACCATACCCACTTGCAAGCTAAATATTCCTTGTGTAGGAATCATGTGGTGATTAGGGCCCTACACATGGCCCATTAGCCATAAAGGATAATGTTATGGCACACGAGTTTGTATTTTGACCATGGATCATGGAAAGTTGGAGTGTGAGAACCATCTTTGATTTGAAAACCTAGCATGACTGCCTCAATTGTAGAGCTCTAATGGGATATGGTGTTGAATGATGATGCACACCCTTCTTGAGAATTGGGCTTTTAGGGGGGGGTTTCGAACAACCGCCTCCAAAAGTTCAATTCTCATGACTTTTAGTGGGGGTTTTGACAAACTATCCCCACAAGTTATGAGAATTGGGCTTTTAGTGGGGATTTTCAAACAACCACCTCCAAAAGTTCAATTCTCATGACTTTAAAGGGGGGTCCCAAACAAAACGCCTCCCAAAGTTCAATTCTCATGACTTTTTGGGGGGGTTTTGACAAACCGCCCCCAAAAGTTATGAGAATTGAGCTTTTAGGGGGTTTTCAAACAACCGCCTTCAAAAGTTCAATTCTCGTGACTTTTAAGGGGGGTTCCAAACAAATCGCCTCCCAAAGTTCAATTCTCATGACTTTTAGGGGGGGTTTTGACAAACCGCCCCCAAAAGTTATGAGAATCGGGCTTTTAGGTGGGGGTTTCAAACAACTGCCTCCAAAAGTTCAATTCTCATGACTTTTAAGGGGGGTTCCAAAAAAATCTCCTCCAAAAGTTCAATTCTCAAGAATTTTAGGGGGGGGTTTGACAAACCGTCCCCAAAAGTTATGAGAATTGGGCTTTTAGGGGGGGTTTCCCAAAAACTGCCCCCAAAAGTCAAATTTCAGGACTTTTGGTGGCGGATTTAAAATAACCGCCCCCAAAAGTCCAATTTCCATGACTTTTAGGGGCGGTTTTAAAAGACCGCCTTCAAAGGTCTGGAAATACTTTTAGGGGGAGGTTTACCAAGACCCCCGCAAGCCAAAACCGCCCCTAAAGGGCTATTTTGTTGTAGTGTTTCTCTCGTGTAGGGTGTTGTTCGTTGTCGTTGCCCCACATAAACTAGAGCTATGGGATCAATGACTCAACATCTCCTACATTTTTCCTCTTTCCATCCTCTATTTTCCCTCGTATCAACTCATCTCACTTCTCGCCTTCCAAATATTTTCCCCATCATTGCCATCTTCCCCAGATAAAGTGCATGAGGAAGTAATCCTCTGTGGTCTAGAATTACCAAGTTGATCAGGTAGATCAGATATCTTCTTTAAAAAGATGATATGGTCCCTTTGTGGGATGGTTCTTTTGTGGAATGTACTCCTTTGTTGAGTGTGTCCCATTGTGGGATGGTTCCTTTGTGGAACGTGCTTTTTTGTGGATGGTTCATTTGGGGAACGTTCTCCTTTGTGGAGTGTATCCCTATATTGGAATGGACCCTCTTATGATAACAAGATGTGTTCCGACATGATGATACCTCTCTAGCTAAGAGGGAGTGTTGATGATGTAGGCACCCGATGGACTGGGTTGAGCTGAGCAAATTGTATTGATGCATGATAGACTTGTTATCACATCCATGTTAGCTGGAGCTACCATGATGCATATTGTGTGGTCAGGGACCATGCTACATTTTTTTTTCCAGATCAGAGATCAGATGCCTTCAGAGAGGGCATACATTGTATTCAGATTACCCCTAGTAGAGATATTAGAGGGGACAGATGGTTTTGTATTGGTCCAAACATATTGCAGAGCAGTTGCCAGAGGGTCACCCTTCCTTGTCAGGCTTTGCATGATCCCATTTGATATAGTTACTTTGCCATATTATGATGAGAGCACTACAGAGTATTGTTAGTTTGCCACTTATTGCCCGGATTCAGCAGAGATCCAGTTACAGAGACAGCCTCAGCAATAGGTAGATGGTATGGCAGGTATAGCATTTTTGATGTTTTATTGCTCATGTTGGTGATTAGACTTGTTTATACATGATAGTACACTGACTTTACGTATGATGTTGATGTGGTGATCTTGTTGTCATTATGATGTGTTGTTTGGCCCTTGGTGATGTCAGTCCACCCCGTTCCAAGTAGTCTCCTGTTTATGCACTGGTTCATGTTCCCCACTCACTATAGACTTGGTCATTTCGTCCTCCTAGGCAGCTGACTTTGGATCCACCTATCATTTCCTCCACCCATCCGACTCATTCATGTTGGTCTTTCCCGACTTGGACCTTGATTTTTGACCTTGAGGATCCCCTTCCCCATTGACCTCCGAGTATGCCATGACTCCTTGTTTATTGTGCCTCGGCTCTTTACTGTGTGAGATGCATTCTCAAACCTGGGATTTGCTCCTGTCGGTTGCCCCCGATGTTGCAATGCAGTATAGGATTGTGTAGACTCACCGGGTGTTCCCCATTTGTCATCGAAGCATGTGCACTTACCCCCATTACTCTGCAGTATGAGCACCTTGGTTATATCTTTTGAGATATGTATGTAGCCCAAAAGGGCCTTGATGTAAAAAATGTAAAAGAAGCCAAAAAGGCTAGAAAATGTAAAATCAAGCCAAAAAGGCTAAGTATGAAATTGTAATGTAAAGTCCAAGCAATGTGTTTTTGAACACACACGGACATAGGTCAGCCATATATATCAGCATTTTAGTGGTTATTTCCTCACCTAGTCCTGCGGGGCAAGGAGGTTAGATGGAACAAGGTACAACTATGCGAAATGTCCCCTAGAGTCTCAAGTTACGGTTTGCTGGACACCCAGTTTGGCGGCTCTAGAAAAGATCCTCACGGAGTCTTCTTAAGGCACGGATGTGAGTTGTGAGGTATATGTTAGATGATCAGTGGCGATTTCTCTGCACTATACCCATTTGTGAGGCACTGCCCTTCCCTGTGTTTTGTCATGGTATGCTTATGTCAGCGGGTCCTGCTTTCCCTGTTTATCCAAACGGTCACATGATTTTGGTCCTTATCTTCCCCTATCCTTCACCTTATTTGTTCACCTCACCCAAAGTCATCTAAGTGGTCAAGTCTGTGAGTTGTGCATAGCAGTTTTGAGTCTTTTGGGAGATGGTGCGCCCACCTCACCTGGGGCCTGTTTTATTTGAGATATTATGTATTTGTGATCACCATATCAACATTGTATTGTTTAGTAATGTACTAACATGTATAAAGAAGCCTTCACGCTTCATGTGGCATACATGTTTTTAGCCAGTATCATTTTGACCAGATTTGACTTGGTCAAACCAGGTTGACTAACCCAAAAATGGGCCCGAAAAAATATTGCGATCAAGATTTTGATTTTGGTCATTTGTTATCTCTTGGGGTCCCATATGAACCTCCAACTGTCAGAATTTGAAAATATTGAGGCATGGATGAGATTTTTAATTATTATAGGCCATTATTGACCTGTTTTAATTAAAAATCATAGATTTTGGGCAAGCAGTTCCTAATTGAAGGATCGAGGTCGTTCAAGTGACCATATCTACCATATTTGGGGTCTATGATCACATTGCAGCAGACGGTTCGTCAATTCGGGTACTATACGTGGGTCAAAAGCCCAAATTACACCTTCAGCAATAAAAACCAGCAATAAATTAAATGGAAAATCAAATATGGTAAATGTAACTATGGAAAAATGGCAAATGCAAAGGTTAGCTAATACAAGGGTGACTTTTAAGGTATTTTTATAATGTTTGGACATTATATTTTGTGTTGTGGGGCCCTCATTAGCCCAACTCACCATGAGGGGCGAATTTGCCCATGGGGGGCGTTTTTCCACTTAGTAAAGATCATAATTTTTATATTATATTGTATTGGGATCATAGTATAGTGGTATGGGGGGCTAAAACAGCCCATAGGCACCCCCCAACCACCATTGTATTGATTTTATGGGCCCCACAAGTTGGCCCCATCTCCACTTGGGCACTATAGAGGGTAATTCGCCCCCCCTTAAGAGCTGATCCCATCCATCGATTTGGGCGTTGAGAGACTCAATCTCAACCCTTGGTTTTGGGGGGAATTAGGTTTTGAGAGTGGTCTTTCTCTATAAGAGAAGACACTCATCTCATTTGAACTCTCTTGACACATTGTAGACTTGACATTGGAGTGATATAGAGATCTTTCTCCCAATTCCTTGAGATGATTTGCATGGATGTTAATGGTGTTGATTGTTAGCTTGTCTTCTTAGCTTTGTGGAGTAATCTTAGTGAGTTTTCTGCCCATATTTGGCTAACACGAATTGCAGGGAAAATGGCCATTTCAAGGAAGGCGCTACACTTGGAGTGGGAGCTCCATTCTAGTAATTTTCGTCAAAGATATTCACAAGGGAGTTGTCTTTGCTTTTAGCTTGTCAATTCTTTCACTTTCAGCCATTTATTTGTTGTTCTTACTTGGTTATTTGCTGCACATTTTGATTTTCTCTTGTTTGTGGCAAGTACCCAAGATGTTATTGGCCATCTGGTTGCTCAAAACGCCCATAGAAGATCGTTGGTTGCTCAACTATTGGACGTGAAGCTGGTCTTTAAGCCATTTCATCCATACACTTCTATCCCAGGTATGCTTCCTTGCTGATCCCATAGAGTTCCAATTTCATTATATTTGTGTTAAGTTGGAAACTGTCAACATAAACCACAAAATAAAAAAATTTAAAAAAAAATCAACCGTTAAAACTTAATTTTCTTTCTAGACCCACTTATGATTTGCTCTTAAAAGCCTAAATCCAAAGTTTCAGTTTGTTTAGACTCCATTTGCCCATAGAACTAGCACTGGTCCACTTGGCAAAAACGTCCCTCTCTTTCTGCTTGACTGGGTCACTTTGGGGTTCTGGGTAGTTTAGATTTGGTTTTAAATCATCAATTTACCTTACGAAATCAAGCTACCAATTGTTGGAAGTGTGTTTAAACGTTAATTTATCACTGCCCTAGGTCCACTAAGCCATTGATTTTACCTTATTCCTTGGGCAGTTTTACTTCATCTTCTCACTTCCAATTCATTTTGCATCCTTAGACTAATTTCAGCCACATAATCACCGATCTAATCCATTTAATTCATCATACTCAATTGTTGGTCATTCTCATTTGCACGCTTACTCTATACTTATATATTTGTGTCCACCTGTTGGCTGAAGTCAGACTTAGGATCTCATCAACACTCATCTCTTGTTTCTATCTCTTTATCTTTTGGGATTTGGGTGTATTTTTGTCTCTCAACCATCACTGGTTGAGCGGAGTTTCCCCCCTGACTTGGCTACATGCCTCGTCTGAAGTGACAAGTGCCTTGTCTGGTGTGACAACCGTTCCTTGAACGGAGGACCTGGCGATTGTCGGTTACACCTTCTTAGCTGCTCACCCTCTACCATCCCTGTTGGGACACCTATCATCAGCAGCTAGAGTTTGTGTGATAACAAGACTCTTCAATGGACTATGCAGAGTTCTTGAGCTGATGCACGAGTGACTCACCTATGGATAGGGTAGAGTCGTGGAGCTAGTGCATGTTCTCCGATGGACTGGATTGAGCAGATGCACGAAGATTGATTTGTTGACACTTCTCGACTAAATGTGATTGTGTTGGAAGACATTCCTTATGATATAGAGAGGTTAGAGATAACTGTGATGTACATATGATATCGAGATGTGTTTCAGTATGATAATGCTGATGACACCTCCATGGCCAAGAGGAAGTGCTGGAGTATTAGCTGCATGGGGCATCACCTCATAGGTCGACCAAAGAAAGAATAAGATTAGAATACGGTGTTCGAAGAATACCTTCCTTTTTTAGAGGGAGTGTTGGAAATAGTGCAACTTCAGAAGTTATTCTTATTGTTTTTCATCTTGTTATTGTACCTCCTATGGGACAAGATGTCAATGTATTTGATCATGTAAAACACTTGAAAGAATCATTGTAAACCTAGGGGTGAAATCACAAAGAAAATATTTATTAAATGTAATTTTTTGTATTCCCACAAGACAAGTCAGCCCAGTGGGTAAACTGCCCCAAAACAGTGGGCAATTTGCCCCAAACAATGGGCAGAACTACCCCAGTCAGGTCGGCGCAGTTAGGAAAAGTTAGGTCGGCCCAGTCAGGAAAAAAGTCACCCTTTGATGTGTATAAATAGAGAGTTCGACCTCTCATTTGGTCATTCACTCAAGCAAGTTCGCTCTAGCCAAGAGAGGTTCACTACTTCAGTTAAGAGACTAATTTTTTGGGATTCTCCACTATTGGAGAAGTTTCTCCCATTTGTTGCCTTTCTCTAAGAGATTGCGTCACAATACCATCCACGGTGGAGTAGAATTTCTAACATCTGTGTTGGAGATATACCAATCTTCCCATGCATTTGTTTGCTGCAATATCATGGGCTCCTGTATTCTAATAACTATGAGTATTATTTTTGTACACCTTTTTTTTGGTTTGGTCATCTATATGGTAGACCTACTATCATCATTGTATTGTATTCTATATCAGGATTGAGCATGTTTTGTAGGAAGTTTAGTTTCCATTACATGTAATGCAACTTGGGGCATTACATGTAAGGGAATAGAGTATAGATTAAATTACATTAACCACCTTTGCAATGAGCAATGCATTATAGACTCCAGCTATGGTGTCGATGTTGCAACATATTTTTCCTTGTGTCTATTGCCTTCCTACTCTTGTACTACTCTCGCTTCATCTCACTTCATGCATTTACTGGATTTTCCCTATATTCCCCACATAGCACCTCTTGCATTTGCTATTTTTGCCCTAGTTTATCAACCTCTTAACTTTTTTGGTCCTCGCATTTGCCTATACGGTGTGTTTCTCCAGGAAACGATATCACCTTTGTCTGATCTTATAGGCTGCAACTATCTAATCAATGTTAAAACATGTCCTAGCATTTGCCTCTTACCTTTTTCCATTTTCCCTACTATCACATTATCTCACTTCATGACATTGTCAACAACTAGTTTTGTCAAGGAAATAGTCTCAAGTAGGGGCCGACTTGAGATTACTATTCCTAGATAAGACTAGTCTCAACACCCCTTTTTGCCTTTTCTCTCGTATAGGGTGTAGTCCATTGTCACTGCATCACATAGATTGCAGCAATGGGATCGATGACTCAACATCTCCTACATTTTTTTTTCTTTCCATCCTCTGTTTTGCCTCGTATCACCTCATCTCACTTCTCGCCTTCCCAAGAATTTTCCTATCATTGCCACTTCTCACCTCTTTCACTTGTTATTTAAGGCATCGGGTCAGATCTTTTTTTTAATTTCTTCTGCTCGGCTAAAATATAATTTGATCAACGATCTCTTATTTTTGCTAGACTCTGGCTCTGCTACATCCTATTTCAATCTGGATTGGCCCCTCGCTTCCTTCTCTCAATGGTCCTGTTATCACACCATAGTAGCAGGGCTACTATTCTTGTACAGCAGATATCTGCACATTCCAGAGCTTACATTATTCCAGAGCATGGCTATATATTTTGGATCACTCATGATGAGAGCAGTACATTATTCAGATTTGTATATGACCTTGTGTCAAGGCTGAGCCTTGAGAGTTCAGATTTGATGACTGATGTGACCACTTATCCCATACAGTTTCAGTTCAGTGGCTAGAGATGTATTACAGCAGTGTTTCAGATGATACTGGATGATTATTATTATGATGATGTTGTATGATCTATGGATATGTTCTCACTGACTGTGGATTTATTATCTTGTTGATTTAGTCATGATCATAGCATGTGCTTGGTATATTATTCCTGATGTGGCAAACTATTTAAAATGAACTGTAAATCATAAAATGGACAATTGCTTGCACATTTAGGTCATTTAACAAAACTCACTGGTTTTTCACCTTACATAGATATCGTCTTTCCCGACACCTGTTGTCTGCTAGTGTAGGCTCCATATTCATTTGTCTCCATCCATACATGACCTTCCTGTTTGACTTTAAACCCTGACTTGTCTCATTTGACTTTTTGATACCGAGGACTTCCCCATTTTTCTACCTCTGTGTTTGGACCGCATCCTTGTTTATTCAGTGTCTCGGCTCTGAGTTGGTGACAAAACTTGCCTTTAGTGAGTTGGATTGTAGGCCTAAATCATTCTGGTCGGTTGTCCCGATGTTTGGCATTGGCTTGAACTCCCCCTAGTCACTTGAGATGTTGTTGGCTAAAACTGAAAGCTCATGTTCTACCTTTGGAAACTTGAAAAATTCGCCCATGGAAACAAAAAAAAAGGGGCAAGAGCGATGAAAAGCTAAAAATACTCCTCGAAGAGTATAAGAAAGGTCCAAAAAGCAATGGTTCTTAAAAGTTATATCTAAACAATTGCTGACCTTATAAATATTTGAAAAACATGCCCTGGATGCAAGCTGCAACTAGTTGTGCTTCTCAGCACATCTGAAATCCGAAGGGTTATGTAGGCCAAAAAGGCCATGGAATAAAATTGAATGATCCTAATGAACCTGGATCAACTTGATGTAGACATGATGCCTAAGTTGAATAAGCACTCTCTAAACAACTTATCCATTTGTGAGGCACAGCCATCCCCCGTGTTTTTTTGTCCAGCACAGAGTTTGTAGCTTCCCCTTTTTCCCAGTCCAAAGTATTTTTGAGTTAAGTTAGACAAGTCAACCCCTTGGCCCAACCTTGCTCCTAGCCTTCATCCTTCACTAGCAGTTTGACCATGTCCATTGGGTAAGTTTGTCATTTGAACTATTGTGCAAGTAATTTTATATAACAACGGAATATGCTAACTTGATTAATGCCATTGAATGGATATTATACTTTGAGCTTAGCTGTGAGAATGATTAGAGAAGCAGTGTCTTAATCTACTGATGTGATTTATCCTTGGTTGTATATTCTTGGGATCCGTGATGATGTGGACCATGTATGGATGATTATTGATGATGATTGATGGGTCCACATGTTTGATGATGACATCATATGATGGACATATGATGCAGATGATGTTTTGATCCAGTTCAGCAGGTTTATTACTACTTCAGATCAGCAGTTTATACATTGTCCATATATGGTGGACCCTACAGCTGGCCCATTAGGGAAACCTAGGGTGTATGAGTACACATTCCTAGTGGATTTGGGTCTTCTGGATCCATTGAGACACTTATCTTTCAGTTCCGGGTACTTCTGACAGTGATTGATGCAGTTTTACACTTGTTGACCAGATTTGGGGCTGATTTCCCAGCCTGAGCAGCAGGGGCCCCGAGAGGCCAGTTCACCTAGGGCGCTGATGATGGAGGGGGTGGTCCAGCCACTTGTTTTCACCATTTACCCCCCCTTCTGGAGAGCCTGGTGGGCTCAGATGGACAGCGCTAGCACCCTAGGAGGCAGTTTTGGCACTTTCACAATTACCGAGGCAGTTAAAAAATGGGATAAAGTGGTCACTGAGGAAATCGATTTGGGCAATTGAGTCAAGGTTTTGGCATTTGGTCTTCACAGAGGTCTTCCAGGGTGGCATCACTACCTTCCAGTCAGTTTTCACCATGTGGGTATGCCCAGATTGATCATAGGAGGACATTTACTGCTTGACTGTCATGGATTCTGAGGACAGTTTTGGTCATTTATATTATATTGGACATATTCTATTATTTTATTGTGCCTTGGGGATGAGCTAGTAAGGATTGATACCTCCTAGCCCCACCATGAGCTTATATTGTCATGTCCTAGTCGCCATGAGGTGGATTTTGGTGCTTATGTTTCTCTAGTGGATGACGTCACCCTCTTATTGTACCACTTAGTGGGGGCGCTATCATGATATTGGGTGATCCATGTGATGTATTGTTATGATTTATTGTTAGCCATTGATTAGATCTTGAGATCTTTTAATCTTAGCCACTCATGTAAAAAGTGGTTAGGATTGTACTCTCTCCCCATCCTATTTAAGGAGGGAGCCTCTCATTGTAAAATTCATCTAGAGATTTTTGGCTCTTGGCTCTTGGAATAAAATTTCTATCTTTTGGAGTACATACTTGGATTGGAGTGGATGTTGGTTGTTTCGATTGTAAATGCTATTGTCCATTACACTGGAGGATCTATTGTAGCTATCTTGTATATTTGCCATATTTTATTTACAGGTTAAGAGGGCGATTTTGGACAAGGGCGAATTGGTGGGGAGGCTTGCCCTTCAATCTTGGAAGAAGTCGTTTTGGTGTAACAGGGAGTGGTTTTGCCTTTGTGTCAACTATTCTATGTTTCTCTCTCTCTTGCTTGTATCTACCTTCAATTTGTTAAACTGATTGATGCTTTGCTCCTTGGCTTAACAGGTTAGAAGGAATCACATGTGGCTTGGAAAAATCGATTTGACAAGAGGGCTTCAACAATTCTGCATTTGATCTTTGGCAAAGTAATCCTCGTCTCAACTAGCATTCATCTCTTCATCCAGGTATGTTCCAAGAGGTATGATCTTCTACTTCCTTGAATCTTCCATAATTTCTAGATCATAAAAACCCTAATCAATTAAAACCCTTGTTTTGGTATTTCTTAGATCTACTTAGATCTAGCCTTGTTCTTGAAGAGATATTGGAAACCCACCTCTATAGCATCCACCCCTAGTTGGATCTACAGTTTGGTGGTGATTGGCTAAAAATTGACCCACTTTTCAAGGCAAAAAGCCCTCCTTGACCCAAATCGCACTTCCTAGAGAGAGGCTTGTTTGGTTAGATCTAGCACATGGGTAGGTGAGATCCCACTTGATTTGCAATCTAGACACTTGATAACCTACCCCCAGATCCTTACTTTGTTGAAATCTACCTTGTAGACATCTCTCCATGTTTTAAGGGGTTAAGACCCCCTTTTGAATTCCTTGGCACCTCAAAACTCAGATCTACTAAGATCTAGCCCTTGGATTGACTTGATTTTTTGAACATGCATAGATCGGGGTACTAGCTACTTGGATCTACAGTTTGGTGGCCATTGGACTTGATTTGGTCCACCAAACCCACTTTTTAGCCTTCCTTGAGCAAGTCGCACTCCCTTGAAAAAGTGAGTTTGTCCACTTCCAGGAGGTGGGTGTGTGAGATTTTCATGGATTTGGAATGCCCATACCTTGAAACCTAGGTCTAGACTGTCTTTTTGTCATGATCCGCCTTGGGGGTAGCATTCCTTGTTTCAAGGGATTGTGGTCCACTTAGGGTCATTACTTGAAAAACCTAGATCTAGTAAGATCCAACCGTTAGATCTCATTTAAACCACTTGATTTGGCTTCTAGGTGTCCCGATCTACACTTTGACATACCTTTTGACCCCATTAGCCCATCCAACAAGGCACTAGTCCTTCTCTAAGCAAGTCGCACTCCTTGGGAATTGTGTCAAACCCTAGATCTAGTATATGGGTACTCCTAGAATCAACCTAGATTCATAGATCTAGCCTTTATCCAACCTATAGTACCAACTTCACACATAACTTCACCTTGTGGGCCTACCTAGAACCATTTCACACTTCCCAAGAAAACAAGACCCACTTGTGTAAACACATGGTACTATACCTAGTCATCATACCCCATCATGTGGCCTAAACCATACATAGGTTGAAACACTAACAATCTCTTACACCACCTTCAACCATACCTTAACTCTTAGGTCCACTTAGCCTTGCATTGGTTTCCGTAACTCATCATTTACCTATCCTTAGAAACCTTTGTGTCGGTCCAATCAACTGTGATTGGGTATAGGGTCTCCCCCTTGGTCTAGTTACACCTTAACCTAAAGCGAAGAGTTCCTCGGTTGACGTGACTCCCACCTTGCCTTGGGAACCGTGGCATCTCTTGGGTCACCTCTTTAGTTGCCTGTTTCCTCTACCGTCCCGGATGGGATACCTCTAGGGGCAACTACAAGTTGTGTGATAACAGGTCCTCTACCTGCATGCTAGATTCTTGCAACCCACACCTGGTATCTGTGACCTACTACAGAGTTGCACTAACTCGCGGGACTACTTTGTAAGTCTCCAACTGGAAGATAACTACCTCTAGGATGTGTGGGAACACTTCGGAGTTGCACTGACTCGCGAGACTGCTTTGCAAGCCTCCAATGGGAAGATAACTACCTCTAGGATGTGTGGGAACACTTCATCCAAACATGTGGCCAAATCCTACTTGCTTGTTATTGTTTTCATTTATGGGTTTTGTTTTATTTAGCTTATACATCAGTCATCCAATTATTTTTCTAGTTGCTTGCTTAGGATTTGGACAGCCTAATCAACTTCCATTGCCAGTTACTGCCTAGCATGCAGGTTGGAGGAGAGTAGGGTTTCTCGATGGTGACTCTATTAGATCACGTTGTTGATTTTTAGAGGGTATTTATCATTCACGGGAATCATTTTCAGGTAAGACAGAGCGGATCTTGTTTTCTATTCTGCTTTGGATTCCCCCCTTGTTTTCTGTTATCAGTGGCCCTGTACTTGCATGATAGATTCTTGCAACCCACACTTGGTATCTTTGATTAACTACAGAGTTGCTTTGACCTCCAAGATTGCTTTGCAAACCTCCCATGGGAAGCTAACTACGTCTAGGACGTGTGGGAACACTTCATCTAAACATGTAGCCAGATCATACTTGCTTGTCATTGCTTGCATTTTTGGGATTTGTTTATTTAGTTTGTACATCAATCATCCAGCTTGTTTAGGATTTGGATAAATCGATCAGCTTTCTTTGCAGCGAACAAATGCATGAGAAGATTGGTATATCTGCAACACAAATGTTACAAATTCTACTCGACCGTGGATGGTATTGTGATGCAATCTCTTAGAGAAATGCAACAAACAGGGAATTGCATGGTCAAGCAAAATGAAGTGGTAGTTTAACTAGGGTTGTATAACGAATGTGAGAGTTGATGTGCGACACTGACAGCGAAAATCTAGAAATTTCATGAAGCCATATGAGGTCATAGTAAGGAAAATGCAGGAAGGGAAGAAGTAAAAGGAAGAAGATGTTGCACATCAACTCTTTTCTTGAGGAATCCAGTAATTGACTAGGTTACCAAATGAGGCTACCAAGAAGAGAAAATAAAATGGGAAGGGTTGATGGGAAGTCCCCCTTGATGTCCTAACAATATGGCACACAAGAATTAGTGTGGTGCATCATTCCACTATAAGGAGAAAGGAGAGAATGTACTGATCCTACGAGAAGCAAGCTTGTTTTAGTCTTCTCCTATAAACCTTTTCAGGCTCAGGGATAAAACTAAGCAAACTAAGCAAACCTTCAAAATTTCTTCTAGTTGAATACCTTAAGGTGTTAACTGACAGTGGAGTCGCCAGGTGGATTCAAGTCTAATTTAAGAGAGTGATTTGACTAAAAATCTACCAAAAAGGGAAACTAAAAAAGGGCAGTGGAGTCGCCAGACAGATATCAAATCTATCAAAAAGGTAAAACAAACTAGAAAAAACTAAGGTCGTCCAGGAACAAAAAGATTTGTCCCCGGCAACGGTACCAAAAATGTTGTCCGTCGAGATGCACACCAGCAACAGAAATCTTTCGAAAGTTGTCTCCCTCACTGGAAGTGGGGAAGAAGTGTGGCCTTGGGGGCAAGCAATGAGGCAGGTACTGTCACCTGAATCCCAGCTCCTCCGTTTAAGCTAACTCCTAATGAAGCCAAGGGGGGTAGTCCCTACAAAGAGTTTAACTATGGCTCAATGTGGTTTTTAAATGTGTTTAAATGGGTGGTGGTGCGGATGGGTGTTGTTTAGGAGTTTTAAAGATGAAAAGATAAGATCACAAATTACTTTAGATAAAACACAAAGTAAAATGCAATCCACGTTGCGATACAAGATTAGCAGTATATCAAAGACTTGCGAAGATGAGATAGCATCCACAGATAAATGACTTAAATGGACAAATGGCCCAACAACATGAATGTATGAAAATATAACAAATAGACCAGTGCCTTATGGAGTCAAAAATTATATAGTGTTGGGGGATGCTGAAAGTACAAGTCTTGGAGAACCGTTCGTGAGATCGTTGTGCAATTTATCTTGGTATATTGAAAGTTTTAGTGGTCTTGATTATTAGGGTAAGAACAACGAGGTAAGCAAAAGTCCGGAAAGTTATACTTTCAGTGGCTTCCCCTTCTGATGGTAGGTCGGACCGCCCAGATTTCAAAGAGTAAGTGTCCAATGACTTAACCACCCTGATGTCTAAGACAGCGGTAACTTCCGGCCCCACCAGGTTTAGGAGCTTTGCCCACTACCTGAGTATGTCTCGAATAGTCAACGCTAGTTTGTTGGTTGTGGGGGTGAAAATTTTATTATGTTGTAGAAGTTAATCAGATCTAACACCTTTCTGAGTACTAGCCCGACCCTTTCAAGTTGGCAGAGCATACGAGTGTTAGATAGCAACCAAGGTAAATTATTATGGGAGTGTGAGTTGGAATATTTTATTTTTGTTTAAGCACACAGTTCAGCTCTCCGATAGAGAGTGCTCTTGACTTTGTCTTATGACAAGGTTCAAGAGACTTATTTAATCTAATGCAAGGGGAAAAGATGCAAGCTAAAAATGCTCTCCGACAGAAAGTGCTCTTGACTTGGGTTATTTCAAGTTCAAGAGACTTTGTTTGATTATTAGAATAGAGGTAGCTTGCATAAAGAAAAGTGCACTTTCTGAAGTAACAATTGATCAAATGATAACAAAAGTATGCTTTCTAAGGCCAAGATTAACCAACTAAACTAAGAAATAGACAACAAGCGGGGTCAACCTCCGAACAAGGTGACCACTAGAACCACCAGTCCTTGAGAACTTCCAGCTAGCTGAATTTCGACAAGGAGTCTAATGGGGATAGAGAAGCCGCCACAAAATAATGTGGCCCTCGGGATGAAATTCCAAGGTTGCTAACTCAAGTCAAAGCTTGGAAGAGAATTTAATCTAAGTACAGAAATTGAACTTTAATCTAGATGACTTGAAGTAAAAAATAATCTAAGCATGCATGAAACAAACTTCCCCAAATGGGGAAGGAGAAAAGATGTGTGGGAGGCCTTATCCCACCTAACCCTTTTTATTAACAGAATTACAATATTTTGGATTTTCAACCTTTAGAAGAAATAATATAAATGGAGATGAACTTTGAAACTCTTAAGAGTTTTACAATAAAAAAAAGGAGAGTATTGAATTAATTGGTTTGAGGTTTGGTTCCAAGCTTCCTTTTGTCTTTTGCAATGATTCTTCTCTTGATTTTCTTCTTCCACTTCAAGTTCTCTTTTGGATCTAACTTTGTCCCACACCTACACGCAACAAAAATTTCAAGCTACAAGCACCTTTAGCATTAGTCCAAATCAAAAGAAAGATAGCAAATTGAAACTGTTTGAACTTAGGCTTGCAAAGTGAAGTCTAGGGTGCTAAATGGCATGAGATTCAACTTTAAATTATTCAAATGATAAAACGGACCAGCAAGCAAACGATAGCCCAAAATGCTAGGAAAGAGACCCAATCTATGATAAAAAAGGAAATATTTTGTATGCACTTTTTATCTTTTGAATGAGAGCTGCTATATGAATGCAACTAGCAACCTATATGCAAGCAAATACTTAGAAATAAGCTAGATCCTACTAAAACGAACGCCAAAAATGAGATCTAAAATGTCTATATGCTACTATCCAAAAAGCAAACTAAGATGCACTAATAAGCAACTAGATACTAACAAAAAACGAAATGCAAACTTTATCTTGAAAGAGCCTTGCTCATTTACTTCTAGAGAAACGAAACTAACTATTAACCTTTAACTTTTTGCTTCCTTTTTTTTATGTATTTTTAGGGCTCCTTTGAAGGTGGACGAGAGCAAGAGGGGAGGCCAAAACGAAAGGCAATGGGAGGCCTTCAAAGGTGGAAAATGGAGCTAGGAAGAGGAGGGACGAAAACAAGATGAAGGAGGAGACGAATGCAAGGAGAGGAGGGAAAAACTAGGATAATAAGGCTAGCAAGTCAAAGCAAAAGGGAATCAAAGAGAAAAGGTGATAGTTTGAAGAGGTAAGCTTAGGGTAACCAAGATATTTGTTTTGAAAGTTGATGGGTGAAGCAAGATCTCCTAGTTCTTATGCTTATAAGATTGAGAATCCTTTGGCCACAAGTAGAGTGAAGATGAACCTACAAAAGATCTTAAAACTTGGAAGACACCTGCAAGACAAATATGCTCAAGCGAAAAGAGAAGACTTATATTTGCATGTGCTAGATTGTTAGCCTTCTTGAAACATAAATCAAAACTTAAGATTCCTAAGCATATGAGTAATACACAATATCACCTCGAATTTGGGATGATGCATGGCCACCAAGAGCCTCCACGAATTGACCTCCAAAGTCACAACTTTATTAAATATTGAACAAGTTACAATTCCTCCAGAGTTTCTTTGCTAAATAATCCATCTGGAATGAGCTCCAAGAGCCTCATTATATACAAAAACTAGAAGCCAAAAACCTAGATCGAACTTTGGCATGCATGAGAGAGCCAAGCCATGCGAATGAGCAATCGGTGGAGAGGATCACGTGAAGTTTGGAGAGGCTGGCGTAATTGCAAGCTTGAGCATGGAGGTAGGCGTGATTGGGGAGGTGGCAGCCTTTTCTTTTGAAACCAACGCCCACCCAATTGAAATCTCGCCCACCAACTAAATGATTGGAACCATCAAGCACGAGTCCATCCACGTGAAGGCTCACGTCACTCTTCCTTAAACCATTCAAATGCGTTTCCAAACTTTAATTAGCATATGATTTTAATCTTATATATGGTAGCTTACCACACCATGGAGCACTTTCCCAACATTTGAATGAGCCATGCGCATGGAGGAGCCCACGCTCACCCATGCTCACGTCATCCTCACTTAAAACAATTCGTATTTCCCAAAGTTGAACTTTATAACATGTGTTTTGACCTTTGATGTAGTTGTACACCCCATGCAAACCATCTTCAACTTTTAAAAATCAATTTTGTCCTTTTTTTATTGTCCTTTAGTGCAATTTGTCATTTTCTTGCAATTAAATGCCAGAATGTAGCATTTTTAGCCAAAACTGCTCCTGGGGTGACGTAACTTCCTGGAAACTGAAGAATGAAGGTGCCAAGGTGAAGAGGATGCTACGAGCATCAAAATGAGCCTCCCCATGCCCAATTCCGCCTCCGGATGAGGTTTTTATCATACTTTAAAAAATTTCATTTAAACCATTAAAAAATGGTCTAAATTATGGAAAAAATTATTCTTCCCGGAATCCAACAAAACTCCTAGGGGACCTAGTGCATGTTCATGCGACTCAATCGAGATGGCTAACACATAAAAAATCCCAGACACAAGACTCTAATAACCAACTTAGGTTTTGACCACCATGGGAAATACTCCAGCTTTGGAGGTTTGAGTGAAAAACTCAGGGATTATACGCCACTGATGAGTAGCGCATAATTCCTAAGGAAAAAACACTCTAGAGTATCCCCCAAATGGCTTAACCTACGAATAGCCGAGTCTTTTATAAAAGGACCCTGTTTAGACCAACTTTTTACATTTTCCCCATGGGGGTATGAACATGCAGTTATTACAAATGGGGCAAAATGCCCTAAAAAATGACTTCTGAACTTCTGAACACTGATGATGAACATGAATCATGTTCAATAAATTGGCGACTCGTCGGAAGTTCAACTATTGTACAAAATAGTTGATAACATACCCCTTGAAGGTTTCCCAGGATAAATTGTGTCTCTTGTGTTTATGTTGTGCTTGTTATTCTTTCAGTGATCCTAACATGGTATACGACACTTGTTTCACTTACAACAATTTGAAAGCTAGGGCTTTGTATAGCAAAACCTAGTCATCATGGAACTTTCGCTATAAATCACTTTTGGCGAAGGTTCAGTATCTGAAACTTAGACAAGCTGAATATTACATTTTCCTGTACCTTGTGTCCGAGTTTCAGCCTCAAATTCGTTATACTTTGTGAGATATGATCCGTACAAGTTAGGGTTTCTGCCTCTTCCAGAATGCAGCCCTAAACAGGTGACCTAGGAAAAACAGTCATATCTCGGGCTAGGAAGCTCCAAATGGAATTCCGTAAAAAGTGACAGTTAGGGAACGGACTGTAGTTTCATAGGTCCGATTATCAGAGGCCGAAGTTGAAATAGTGACACGTGGCACTCCGTACAAGTTCGCTATGCTGTTTCATCCCATAAACAGGTAATGTTGGGAAACTTAGCATATCTCTCTCATGGAGAATCTAACGAAGCTCAAATATGTGGAGTTGGAAAGATGATAGGTCAAGATACCATAGAGCTAAGTTTCAGATCCCGAGGATCCGAAATTTCAGAGATACTCCAGAAACAATAAGGCAAATCTTAAATAGCTGAACGACGGAAATCAAAGAAGAGGAGGAAGAAGCTCTCAATTAGGGTTTTCAATTTTTTAGGTATGGCACACCTAATGAAATGTTGGAGACACCTGATGCAACATTGGAAACTTTGAATATGGATTTGGAATCCATTCATCATAGATATTAATCTTCCATCAAAATGTTGTGGGAGGAAGGAGATTGAAAATTGGGGTTTCCAAGTAAGAAGAAACCCTAGGATGATGTTGTCTGATAACATGAAAGGTACATCAAGAAAGACAAATCAAGTTCTAGATCAAGAATATATGACCATGATGACATGAAGACAAAGACTCATCCATAGTCTTTGATCACATAAAAGCACTACTTACGAGGTATGTATGATTTGGTTCTACTATGCTTAACTTATGAGATATGCAGGTTACTAGCACAAGGTCTCTAAATCATTGAAGAGAACAAAGAAGATATTGTTTGGGTATGTTAGACATAACTAGCAAGCATGCTAATGCAGGTATGTTTTCTTATATCGAGTTAGTATCCCACTTTGTGTTAGGATCTTAGATAAGTATACTTTCATATGGTTGATAATGATTATTCCTAAAAAATAGAATTTAGCTAATCAAGGCTTTATGCATATTATGTTTCATAGTTTGATTAATGATTATGACCATACTTGTTTAAGATTATTTAGGGCTATAATGTTTTTAATTTTATTGAGATTATACTAATGAATGTGTGATTATGTATGAGATCTTGAGGATGACACAATGATGAAACTAGTGCACATTTAACGGTGCTACAGGATGGATAAAAGATCAAAGACAAAAGTTCATGATACTATCATGGCATGGAAAGGAAGTAGAGATCAAGAAGGAAGCAAAGATCCAGATGGAGGCAACCCCACAAAACATAAAAAGATAAGTATTTGAATTACTTCTTGAATCTCTGAATAGTTAATGATATTAATAGTTGTATGCATATTTGTATTCCTAGAATCGGGAAATGTATCATGCATAGGGTAAGCATTCATTGAACAGTGTACTGCTAATATTCATGGTAAGTAGCCAATAGTGTTGGGCAACATTCCATTGTTGCTTTTCTAGAATGAAAACTCTTTGCTAATATCCTGGGAGCAGCGCACGCTCTTGATAGTATGTTCTGGTAGAGATGGAAGGCATCTAGATAGTCACCGTATGCATACGGGATATGGAAAAGTGTTGTGCCAAAGTATTAGTCAAGATAGTTACATAACTATGTGAATCATATCAGTATGCATAATAGGTTATAATTGAAATGTCAACATGATTTGATAATTATGAAGTGTTACTAATCATGTAATTGAATTTGATTTATAGGAAAGATCGTGTGTTATGATCTACAAAACAAGGATGATGAACACTTGTTCCGAAGAACAAGTGATGGCTGTTCAAAAAGAAGACTTATCAATCAAACATACTATAGAAATACAAAGCAAGGCTCATGGCTAGAGGATTCAAGACCGTTCTCGTGAATGGTGTAATTGAAGAAGAAGTGCATATCGAGCAAATTCCCAAGATTTGAAAGAAAATCACATGATCGAAGAAGGCTTTGTACGGGTTCCACAGGTACCCAGGATCGATAGTCATTTTATGAGCTTGATGATCACCACAGGTGATGTGGATTTCAACCTTTGCTACAAGGTTGAAGATGGTTCCTATATACAGATGACATGCTTCACTCAGATGGATGCAAGAAGGAACTCACCATAGAGTTTGAGTGATATTGAGGCTCATATCGGTAGACCCATCTGACAGGAGATGGCACAGATAGATATGCAGAAAATCACTCAATGCAGAGTGTGCATGATGTTCAGTCACAGAGGGAGGACAATACTCAGATGTAGAAGACTCCACTTCAAAAGGAGTAGATCTCAGAGTTAAAGAATCTTGGCATGATTCTTGTGATTAGATATTCGGTTGAGATCAGATGAGATTTTTCCTTAGCAAAGGAAAATGTGAAGTAGAGATTTGGGATGATGGACAATGGTTTCTACAGTTTACAAACAGATGATTGGTTCGTTGATGTATCTGACGAATACCAGGCCAGATATATGCTTTGTTGTGAACACCCTGAGTCAGTATCTAGTTAAGTCTAGACGTGTTCATCTGGTAGCTGCAAAGCATGTGATGAGGTACCTGAAAGGTATGATAGGTTTCTAGAGTTTGTTTGAGCTGGAGTTGGATAACACAGTGATTCTATGTGACAACCAGAGATGTATAAAGATGACGGAGAACCCAGTGTTCCATGGCAGGTCAAAGCACATAGAAATCCGGTATTTCTGTATACAGGATATGGTACAGAAGGGAGCTATAAAGCTCCAGTATGTGAGCATTGATGAGCAAGTTGCTGATGTGTTGACTAAGCCTCTGTCTCGAGTGAAGTTTGAGTACTTCCGTGACAAGCTTGGTGTGGTTCGAAAGGACCTTCCTCGAAATGGGGAGCAGTGTTGATGCTGCTGATGATGTTGCAGTAGGAATGTATCATCCCTGGACACATGTCCTAAAAGGATCCGTAGACTCTTGTCTCCGAGAAAGATGTTGATGATGATGTTGCAGTAGGATTGTATCATCCTTGGACACATGTCCTAAAAGGATCTATAGACTCTTGTCTCCGAGAAAGATGTTGATGATGATGTTGCAGTAGGATTGTATCATCCCTGGACACATGTCCTAAAAGGATCCGTAGACTCTTGTCTCCAAGAAATATGTTGATGATGATGTTGCAATAGGATTGTATCATCCTTGGACACATGTCCTAAAAGGATCTATAGACTCTTGTCTCCGAGAATGTGATGATGATGATGTTGTGTTGGTAAATCCTACGATTCATTCTAGGTCGCATCCAGTATGAAATAGGACTGGCTCTGTGGTGGTAAATCCTATGATTTATTCTAGGTTGCATCCAGTATGAAATAGGACTGGTTGTGGTGGTAAATCCTATGATTTATTCTAGGTCGCATCCAGTATGAAATAGGACTGGCTCTGTGGTTGTAAATCCTATGATTTATTCCAGGTCGCATCCAATATGAAATAGGACTGGCTCTGTGGTGGTAAATCCTATGATTTATTCTAGGTCACATCCAATATGAAATAGGACTGGCTCTGTGGTGGTAAATCCTATGATTATTCTAGGTTGCATCTAGTATGAAATAGGACTGGCTCTGTGTTGGTAAATCCTATGATTTGTTCTAGGTCACATCTAGTATGAAAATGGACTGGCACTATGGTTGAGGATTGTATCATCCTTGGACTTAAGTCCTAAAGTGAGAGGGATTGATCATCCCGTAATTGGATCATGTGTGTTGCAGGTTATGTTGCTATGATGATGTTGTTGATCGAAAGATCAAGATGATGATGTTGTTGATCGAAAGATCAAGATGATGATGTTATTGCTGTAGACGATTGAGTGATCGAGTGCTGCAGAAGATGAAGGCTCAGTACTGTAGAAGATGATATTCCAGTATTGAAGATGTTGAAGATGTACCAGTAGTTGTTCCAGTTGTTGATAATGTTGAAGAAAACTTCCGATGATCTATAGATGTATCACCTTGATGTTGTTGATGATGCTCTCTCTCCTTGCTCCTTCAGTTGATGTTGTTGTAGTTAGAAGAATACCCTTCTCGTTAAGGGGGAGTGTTGAAATATTGTAACTTCGAAGAATATTCTATTGTATTTTATCATTGTAATTTATTCGGAGATGTTTTATTCCTCCGTCGGGATGTCATTATTGTATTTGATCATGTAAATTCAATGAGGTAAATCCTCCCATGTAAGTCGGGGCAATAGATCCCCTTGACTCAATTGTAATGGGGTGTTTAAGTCCCCTAGTAAAGTCGGCCTAGTCAGCATTAGGTTAATTTGTTAGGGGTCGACCTAGTTAGGGTAAATGTCAAGTGAAAGTTAAAGTATAAATAGAAGTGTCATGCTCCTCATTTGGACACACACTCACTTGTGGATTGCGCATTAGGAGAGAGAGAGAGAGAGAGAGAGAGAGAGGAGAAGGAGCTCTTGTTTGGGGATTTCATCTTTTTGGTCATCTATATTGAGGAAGTTTTGTTGGGTTTTCTACCCCATCAGGGTTTCCCAGGATAAATTGTGTCTCTTGTGTTTATGTTGTGCTTGTTATTCTTTCAGTGATTCTGTATATGCTATTGTTGTGAAATTGAATTGAATACTGATGTTATCTATGTTAGCATATTGAATCCTAACATTTCTTGCCACAAAAATTCATGTATCCTCACTTCCAGCCAGTCTTGAAGTTCATCTTTCACCAACCTCCATTGCATCTCTCCTACTCTACATTTGTCAAGGTCCTAGTTAATGGAACCATGTTAATGGATTTTTTATAGACTAGGGTCCACAGAAGGTGTCCAACAAAAGTCTGCACTAGTTTAGTATTCCATCATATTCAAATTTCCAAAGAAAGGAGGTCTCACCTTAGGCATGTTTTATATTTGTCAATTAAATAAGGTGTAGAGTCTTGAACATTAGTCAAGGCGAAGAATCTATTGGTTAACATTTAATCACATTCATATAGACAAACATAATGTGATGCACATGCAACAATGTAAACATCATAAAGATACATCACAACATTATACAAATAAGTAGAACAATAATGCAATCCCATTGTATCAAGTAATACAAAGATTACATCTAGGCCTTGCACCTTCAAAATGAGTAGAGTTTAGTAGTCTCATAATCGAGATAAAGACTACTAACCCTTACAATAACCTTAATACCAACAAAACTAACCCTTATGTTGATGTGTAAATTTGCAATATAAGCAACAACATGCAAAACACTCTTGTAGGGTTGGCCATGAGGTAAAAATGGGGATGGAAACCTGAGTTACTATTTTATACCCTAAAATCAACTATTTAAAAATTAGGTTAATTTGTTAGTTGGGTCTGTGGAGCCTTTCCACCTTAAGGGTACTAGGTATCCTTATATGTGAGTGTGTTTATTTTAGAATGATCCTTCAATCGGTGATTATTCAAGTCTTATTTAATGTGAAATTTATGTTTTAAATGTGAATAAAATCTGTTGTTCTAGATTATAAATAAATTCTATAGCTATGAAATTGTTGTAAAATGTAGAAGTATGCCTAAATAAAATGAATATCCTAGATAAAATGAGCATAAACAAATAATAGGACATCACCTAAAACAGAAGTTAAAACTCAGCGACAAAACTAATAAATTACTAAAGTGAAATATATCAACGAAGCAAAACATGTAAGCAAAATAAACTAACTCACAGTTGTACATTATATACAATGGAAAACTAAGGACGATATGTACATCATAATGAAAATAAAGTGCATGAAATTGACAAGCTTTTAAAACTAAAAGTAAAAAAGCTACATAAAGATATAAAATACAAGGAGAATTAACAAATATGCCCAGAAAACTTATTTTTTTATTAATATAAATGTCTGAACTACAAGAATAATAACCCAAATAGGGTAAACAATTGCATTAGCTCCCTGCAAATGGGATGTCCAGGAAACCATATGACACTTACAATCAACAAAAATCATAGTGAGAGAAGTGTCAGATGGTGAGAATTCTATTTAAATTATTCAACACCCAAATGGTCTAAAAGGAAGTGATGTAGACAGGAAGAGCACCTCCGGGTGTTGCTTCATCTTCGTATCTATAGTGATTTCTTGGTGTAGAAGGAAGCAGACCTCAGTGGAACTGAGAAGTGCAAAAGCTAAATATATTGCGGTATGTGTTGCAACTCAGGAAGTTGTTTGGCTACAAAAACGATGGGTTGTCGAGAAACCATGGATGACTCGGGAGCAAAGGATCCTTGAGACTTGGACCACACTCTCTGCACCTCTGGAATACCAGGGAATATATGAGTAGGGTGATTGCAAGGGAACTTAGGCTAGAGGCAGATTGCATGGCACTCAACATGAAGAAAGCCAAGCCCTTACAGCTCATGCTAAGAAAGGAAAAGGTAAGCGTGGAAAGTTTCATGGTAGGGAAGACGAAGCTGGGAGATCAAGCCCTATAACATAACAAAAGAAGAAGAAGGATCTTTCGCATATCTAGTGCTTCAGATGTCAAAAGTACGGTCACTATACCAAACAATGTCATGGTTGAAAGAAGAGAAAACACCAAGCTTCAACTGTTGATGTTGATGAAGACACTCCATGCAAGAAGTCAAGGAATTATGATCGAACGGAGTTTTTCTTTATCTCCGCTCTCTCAAGTACAGTTCCTACCACTAGTGATACTTGGTTAATAGATTGTGGTATCTAGATATATGACAGGTTATAAAGAAAACCTTACAGACTTGGTAGAGAAAGAGTCCCACCTACAAGTTGTACTTGGGGATGATGTTAGATATATTTTGAAGGAATTTGGGGATACCTACCACCAGTTAGATTCTCGTGATACTCTACACTTGAGCAATGTGTTGTTTGTATCTAGGATGTAAAGGAACCTTGTATCTGTATTATCCTTGGAGAACAAATGTTACAAAGTTGCATTCTCTGATGGAAGGTTCATGCATGGCACAATAACTCTAGTATGGATTCAACTCATATGATTGGTGTTCGAGAGGACAGCTTATACAAGCTGACTACACAACCAATTCAAGCACTGGCACATGATTCTACCAGTTTGGGTGAGTTGTGGCACAGAAGACTTGCTCATCAACACTATAGAGCTCTTCCATCATTGAGGACAATGGTGACGGGACTTCCAATACTCCTCTGTGTAGATTGTGATGGTATTTGTAGAGGATGCGCACTTGGTAAGAATTCCAAGAGCTCTTTCCCGAGCAGTGACAGAAGGTCCAAGGGAATCTTGGATCTAGTACATTCAAACTAGTGTGGACCCATGATAGTTGCCTCATGGGTGGATACTACTGGTTTTTCATGTAACTTGTGTATTGCACTCAGAACCTCCTTTTGGCATACAACCAGACCATTCAAAACATGTATGAGGCAGTGGAATGCAATCTTATCATCGTACTCAGTTTTCTTACATGTGTCCATCTCTAGGTAACAATCGGATTCGCTCTTGTCAGAATCTTAATCCCCTAGGTCTATATACTCTAGATCTGGGTCCTCTTTCTTTGTCCTACCCTTTCTCCTCTGGTAAGTGACGAATGGATTGTTGTTCAGATTCATTTAACTGCTCAAAATTGCATGGTTCCCCAGTTGGCGAGGAACATGCTCTGAACGTGCATTTCTACAAGAATGTGGATTTCTAGCACTAGAATTATCTAAAGAAGTGTGCATTTCCATCATTTCATATTTCATTGAGAAATCTACACTTCCGACATTACACTTGATGTTATTCTATGATAGTTGTGGGGTGTGACCTTTCATCTTACACCTCCACATGTAGGAAGCGCCCAACCTTGTAGGCATGGAGGACGAATATTACATCTTGGTACACCTTGGCTTGGACATACACCCCTCTCATGCTAATGTCAACTTGGAAACCTCTCTTGAGGAAAATCAGTGCATAAAATATATATATATCTCTATCAGTGGAAGCCTCTCTTAATAATATCTCTATCTTGAAAATTATGCTTTTTCATTCTAAAAAATCATTGAAACTGGATATCAAATTTTCAAGCACAAGCTCTCTTCCTGTATGAAAATTCAGGTTGAAACTTTTTCAATCTACTCAGAACACATCTAAGATGTTTTATTAAACAGAGCAACTGCAAATAGAGTATACTGAATATCCAAAAATTTAAGTTATGATATCAAATCCATGAAAATGCATCATAGAATGCTTTTGGGGTGTTGCAGAGGCTTTGGAGATAAATCTGACTAAGTTTCAAGGCCTAAAGCTCTTTTCTTGACAAAATTCAGACCCTTATTAATGCAGTTGCACATGGAAAAGGGCAACCAATATCTTTGCTCACAATTGGTTCAAGTCAGGTTTGGCTTAAGGGACCAAAAACTTCATTTTTTTCACATTTTTACCATTTCATGCTTGCTGGAAATTACATTTAAATTCCTGTTATGATTTTTTTCTCCATATTATTCACCTCATAAATATTCATTTTTCATCCTTGCATAGTTGCCTAAGTACCTAACTTAGATCATAAGCTAGGAAAAACTATAAATTCTGCATTGTGTAAATTAAATTTAGTTTCCATTTTGTATTTTTGTGCAATTCCAACATTTAAATTAATTCAGAAATATTAATTTCTAGATTGCATTTGAGTGTAAATGATTCATTTGCAGACATAATATTAGACACTTTCCATAGTTATTGCATTCTGAATTGTTTTCATTGATTTCTGTTGTAATTTTCTGCAATTTTACATCATATTTAATTCAAAAATTGTAAAGTTCAGATTGCATTTGAGCACTTAAGATTCACTTGCTCAAAGTTTATCTCTTTGTAAATATGAAAATTACAGCCATGACACATCATTTAAATTCAGATTTGTAACAAGTCTAGGTATTTCACACATATTCATTCTATAATAGACTTTTGTCCTAGTTGGTACATCTGAAACTTACCTTGCTAAAACACAGAACCAAATTTAAAACCAGATTTGACTTTAGTCCAAAACTCTTCATTTCAAGCCCTAAAATCTTCACCTTTGACTTATCTTAGGGATACCCTCGTTTTTCTAAATAGGAGCTAGACTAAAGTGAGAGGAAGACCTAGTATGGTGATAGTGGATAGCCTTCCTGAGTTAGACAAAACTAACACCTTGGTGCTTCTGACTTTACACTTTCTGGGTGCTAGATTTTGTTGTAACATTTTGTTGTTGGGGATAAATTCCTTTTCGCTAAGCTTAGGATTCCTAGATTCATAACCTTTGATGAACACAAACCATAATTATAAGTAGTAAATAGCTTATCTGGTGACTCCATTGTTGAATAAATTGTTCTTTGTAGAGGTGAGGGCATCCAACACACATTTACTCACCTTGGTGACTCCAGAGTTGAAATATTAGTAGGAGGTATGGTGATTATGCATTGTCCGAATTTATATCAGCATCTCATATTGAAGATTTGAAGTGAAGAGTTATGATTCCATCCAAACAAAAGTTTTGGGAAAATTTTCTCAAGAAGGGAGCTGTTATCACACAACTTGTAGTTGCCCCTAGTGGTATCCCATCCGGGACGGTAGAGGAGATAGGCAACTAAAGAGGTGACCCAAGAGATGCCACGGTTCCCAATGCAAGGTGCGAGTCACGTCAATCGAGGCACTCTTCGCTTTAGGTCAATATGAAACAAGACCTAGGGGGAGACCCTATAACCAACACAGTTGATTGGACCCAGACAAAGGTTCCTAAGGATAAGTAAATGAAGAGTTACGGAAACCAATGCAAGGTTGAGTGGACCTAGAAGTTAAAGAATGGTTGAAGGTGGTTTGGGAGATTGTTAGTGTTTCAACCGATGTATGATTTAGGCCACATAATTACGTAAAATGATAAGGTAAATCACCATATGCTACACAAGTGGATCCTATTTTCTTGGGATGTGTGAAATGGCTTTAAGTGGGCCCACAAGGTGCAGCTAAGGGATGAAATTGGTACTAGAGGTTATGTAATGAGTAGATCTATGGATCTACGTTAATTTTATGAGTACCCATGTACCGGATCTAAGGTTTGACACAATTCCCAAGGAGTGCGACTTGCTTTGAGGAGGAATAGTGCCTTGTTGGATGGGCTAATGGGGTCAAAAGGTATGTCAAAGTGTAGATCGGGACACCTAGGAGCCAAGTCAAGTGGGCTAATTGAGATAGAATGGTTGGATCTTGCTAGATCTAGGTTTTCATGAAATGACCCTAAGTGGACCACAATCCCTTGAAACAAGGAATGCTACCCCCAAGGCAGATCGTCACAAAATGATACCCTAGACCTAGGTTTCAAGGTATGGCCATTCCAAATCCACAAAAATCTCAAACACCCACTTCCTCAAAGTGGGCAAACTCACTCACCCAAGGGAGTGCGACCTTGCTCAAGGAGGGCTAAAAGAGGGGTTAAGTGGACCAAATCAAGTCCAATGGCCACCAAACTATAGATCCAAGTAGCTTATGCACCGATCTATGTGGATCTAGAAAATCATGTCAATCCAAGGGTTAGATCTTACTAGATCTGAGTTTTAAGGTGCCAAGAAATTCAAAAGGGGGTTTTAATCCCTTAAAACGTGGAATGATGCCCACAAGGTAGAAATCACCAAAGTAACAGTCCGGGGGTAGGTTATCAAGTGTGTAGATTGCAAATCAAGTGGGATCTCACCTACCCATGTGCTAGATCTAGCCAAAACAAGCCTCTCCAAGGAAGTGCGATTTGGTTCAAGAGGGCTTTTTGCCTTGAAAAGTGTGTCAATTTTAACCCAATCACCACCAAACTATAGATCCCACTAGGGGTGGATGCTATAGAGGTGGGTTTTTAAAATCTCTTCAAAAGCAAGGCTAGATCTAAGTAGATCTAAGAAAAACCAAAAATAAGGGTTTTAATCAATTAGGGTTTTTATGATCTAGAAATTATGGATGATTCAAGGAAGAAGAAGATCATACCTCTTGGAGCATACCTGGATGAAGAGATGAATGCTAGTTGAGATGAGGATTACTTTTGCCAAAGATCAAATGGAGAAGTTTTGAAGCCCTCTTGCCAAATCGATTTTTCCAAGCCACATAAGAGTCCCTCTAACCTGTCAAAACCAAGGAGCAAAGCATCAATCAGTTTAACATGTTGAGGGTAGATACAAGCAAGAAAGAGATAAGCAAAGAATAGTTGGTGCAAAGACAAAACCACTCCCTGTTTAACCCAAAACGTCCTCCTCCAAGCTTGAAGGGCAAGCCTCCCCACCAATTTGCACTTGTTGAAGAAGTCTTCTCCACCTGTAAAAAGATATGG
Organism: Larix kaempferi; assembly: GCA_027924585.1. NCBI lineage: Eukaryota > Viridiplantae > Streptophyta > Pinopsida > Pinales > Pinaceae > Larix > Larix kaempferi. The sequence continues at coordinate 57,087 of BSBM01004086.1, forward strand.
CAAATATGCAAGATAGCTACAATAGATCCTCCAGTGCAATGGACAAAAGCATTTACAATCAAAATAACCAACATCCACTCCAATCCAAGCATGTACTCCAAAAGATAGAAATTTTATTCCAAGAGCCAAGAGCCAAAAATCTCTAGATGATTTTACAATGAGAGGCTCCCTCCTTAAATAGGATGGGGAGAGAGTACAATCCTAACCACTTTTTACATGAGTGGCTAAGATTAAAAGATCAAAAGATCTAATCAACGGCTAATAATAAATCATAACAATACATCTCATGGATCACCCAATATAATGATGACGTCCCAACTAAATGGTACAAAGGAAGAATGACGTCATCCACTAGAGGGGTAAAAGTACAAAAATCCACCTCATAATGACTAGGACATGACAAAATAAGCACATGGTGGGGCTAGGAGGCATCAATCCTCACTAGCTCATCCCCAAGGCACAATAAAATAATAAAATATGTCTAAGATAATATAAATGATCAAATCTGTCCTCAAAATCTGTGACAGACAAGTAGTAAAAGACCTCCTGTGATCGATGTGGGCATACCCACATGGTGAAAACTGGCTGGAAGATAGTGAGATCACCCTGGAAGACCTCTGTGAAAACCAAATGCCAAAACCTTGCCTCAATTGACCAAATCGAATTCCTCAGTGACCACTTTATCCCATTTTTTAACTGCCTCGGTAACTGTGAAAGTGCCAAAATTGCCTCCTAGGGCATCTGCCCTGTCCATCTGAGCCCACCAGGCTCTCCAGAAGGGGGGGTAAATGGTAAAAACAAGTGGTTGGACCACCCCCTCCTCATACAGTGCCCTAGGTGAACTGGCCTCTCATGGCCCCTGCTGCTCAGGCTGGGAAATCGGCCCCAAATGTGGTCAACAAGTGTAAAACTGCATCAATCACTGTCAGAAGTGCCCGGAACTGAAAGATAAGTGTCTCACTGGATCCAGAAGACCCAAATCCACTAGGAATGTGTACTCATACACCATGGGTTTCCCTAATGGGCCAGCTGTAGGGTCCACCATATATGGACAATGCATAATCTCCTGATCTGAAGTAGTAAATAAAACTGCTGAACTGAATCAATCATCATCTGCATCATATGTCCATCATATGATCTCATCATCAAGTATGTGGGACCATGAATCATCATCAATAAGCATATATGTATGGCCCACATCATCACGGATCCCAAGAATATACAACCAAGGATAAATCACATCAGTAGACTAAGACATGCTTCTCTAATCATTCTCACAGCCAAGCTCAAAGTATAACATCCATTCAGTGGCATTAATCAAGTTAGCATATTCCTTTGTTATATAAAATTACTTGCACAATAGTTCAAATGACAAACTCACCCATTGGACATGGTCAAACTGCTAGTGAAGGATGAAGGCTAGGAACAAGGTTGGGCCAAGGGGTTGACTTGTCTAACTTAACTCAAAAATACTTGGGACTGGGAGAAGGGGGAAGCTACAAACTCTGTGCTAGACAAAATAACACGGGGGATGGTTGTGCCTCACAAATGGATAAGTTGTTCAGAGAGTGTTTATTCAACTTAGGCATCATGTCTATATCAAGTTGATATAGGTTCATTAGGATCATTCAATTTCACTTCATGGCCTTTTTGGCCTACATAACCCTTCGGATCTAAGGTGTGCTGATAAGCACAACTAGTTGCAGCTTGCATCCAGGGAATGTTTTCAAATACATTTAAGGTCAGCAATTGTTTAGATACAACTTTTAAGAACCATTGCTTTTTTGGACCTTTCTTATACTCTTCGAGGAGTATTTTTTTAGCTGTTCATCGCTCTTGCCCTTTTTTTTTAGTTTCCATGGGCGAATTTATAAGTTTCCATAGGTAGAACATGAGCTTTCAGTTTTAGCCAACAACATCTCAAGTGACTAGGGGGAGTTCGAGCCAATGCCACACATCGGGACAGCCGACCAGAATGATTTAGGCCTACAATCCAACTCACCAAAGGCAAGTTTTGTCACCAACTTAGAGCCGAGACACTGAATATACAGGGATGCGGTCCAAACACAGAGGTAGAAAAATGGGGAAGTCCTCAGTATCAGAAAGTCAAATGAGATAGGTCAAGGTATAAAGTCAAATAGGAAAGTCATGTATGGATGGAATCAAGTGAATATGGAGCCTACACTAGCAAACAACTGGTGTCAGGAAAGACCATATCTATGTAAGGTGAAAAACCAGTGGATTTTGTTAAATGACCTAAATGTGCAAGCAATTGTCCATTTTATGATTTATAGTTCATTTTAAACAGTTTGCCACATCAGGAATAATATACCAAGCAGATGTTGTGAACGTGACTAAATCAACAAGATACTAATCCACAGTCAGTGATAACATATCCATAGATCATACAACATCATCATAGTAATAATCATCATATACCATCTGAAACACTGCTGCAATACATCTCTAGGCACTGAACTGAAACTGTATGGGATAAACAGTCACATCGGTCATCAAATCTGAACTCTCAAGGCTCAGCCTTGACACAAGGTCTAACATAAGTCTGCATAATATACTGCTCTGATCATGAGTGATCACAAAATATACAATCATCATAGCCATGCTCTGAATAATGGAAGCTCTGGAATGTGCAGATATCTGCTGAACAAGGATAGTAGCCCTGCTACTATAGTGTGATAACAGGAACAAAAACCAAGCATTGTCCACATAATATAGCCTTCAAAGGCTTCTCCAAGGGGTGCACTCCAAAGGAAATGTGTTCATGAGGCAACATGTCCTCCAAAGAGGTGACTGCTCCACAAAAAATGGTCCACATAGCAACAAAATGACCCTAGATGCCCTCCAATGGAAAAAAGTCCAAGGGGATGGCCCCATCTAGAAGGCTCCAATCAAGTTGTCCTCCAAATCGGCCAAGGCCCACAAGTAACCTCCAATGCAAAGAAACCCTTCTTACTCTCCAAATGAATATATTGACCAAAGGGAAGGGCACCTACTCCAAATATAGTAATAAACCATCACCAAGGTGGCTGGTTCACCACATCCTCAAGAAAAAGTCTCCTCCAAGTGCAAATCCTTGAATGCTCAAGAAAGAGTCAAAATCCTTGAATCCTCTGATTTGGAAAATGATCTATTCACTCTTGATTTTCACCAGAACTACTACTGATTTACCTTTCAGGACCATAATCTTGACCAATCCTTGAAACCTATAATTTGGTAAATGATGTGTTCATTTCATTAATTTTCACCAGATTTTCCCCTATATCGCCACTTCTAGGAAATATGTTGTTAATCAACTCCATTTCATCCTTGGGTTCTCTCTTTTTTACTGTTTTCCTTAACATTCTTATTTGTACTTCTCATATTGGAAAATGTTAGACAGCTATCCCATCCATGTCAATGGCCATATAATCCCTACTTCTAGAAACATTAGTTATAAAATTTAACATATTTAACATGAATTCTTTTCTCCAAGCGCTTAAGAAGATTGAGAAGCATGGTTTAGTGCTAATTTCTATTGATGTTTGAACTTTGACAAAAGTAATAGAAGCTATACTGGTGTTCTGAGTGAGCGAGCTCACGAGCAATTTCTTACACAAGGCATTTTCTTATATGGAATTTGCAATTATCCATGCTTAATCATTTTATTTGAATTTTTTCACCCATAAGTTTGAAATTTTAGATGTAGGTAACATTTTATTATGGCCCAAGTTTCAAGGGATCAAGATATCTCTATCTTTGATGATTGCCTATAAATTTCTGCCAATTCAGAGTTGTTGATAATTTCTGTCGAGGTTTGATATCTCTATTATTGTTTGATTGTTTACTTGTGGGAGCATTACCATATGACTTGTCCCTGTTCTAGTGACTCGGATATTTTAACATCAAAATTAAATATCAAATTTGATGAACCTCTCATTGATTTCATTTCATCCAGGGCATCAAAGAACTATATCCCACTCTTTATTTGTTGCTCCTAAACAATTTATTAGTGTCAACGGTGCTAATGATGATGCCATTTTTGGTTAAGCTTTTTCCTGGGCCTGGAATCTGTTATATATTGTTACTGTCGATTCTGTTACATCTTTTCCAGATTACTGTGTCACCATGGTTTCCTTGTGGTTGTTACTATGATGAGGCTTGTCAATATTTGTTACAACACCGACTGTTGTTGAAGATGTTGTATATATTTTAGTGATAAAGATGTCACGTGCACAAATTTTGATCATCTGACCTTAAATTGCTGGAAAAAATATGCAAGAATTCAGTTTGTCTGAAGAAACCTTTACTATATGTTAACATTTTTTTGTTTTGGAAATGCTACTTATAGAAACTTATAGTTGTCCTAAAGCTAGTCTGCCACACTATGAGGAATGTTTCTATGCCTTCAAAATCACCCAAGATTTGCACCTGACCTCTGCACCCACTTGGCTTTTGAACCTGGGTCTCCATGTCAACACAAGCCCGATCACCTTGTTGCTTTCCTCTAGACCACACAGTGACACACCTGTGGGATTTTGACACAACTTCGATAGGAAGAGGTGCAGGATTTTAGTAACGTAATATAGGAATAGTAGATTAGTCATCTAAATACAAGAAGTTACCAGCCAAATTAATCATCTAGAACAAATTGAAAGTTGAATAGGGACATGCTGAAAAGTCTCGTGGAGCATTAGTTTGAACTCATCTCAGTAAGAAGCTACTTTACTAATTCTAACATATTTGTGAATTTTTCTTCTCTGAGAGGAATTAGAAATGAATTCAATATTTCACTCCAAAGAGCTAGAGCATTCTAGGAAAACCATGATTTATCTTGCAATGACCCTTTGAAGTGTGAAAAGTGAAAACCCTCAAATAAATTAGGGCATTTCGATAAAAGGCCTCCAATAAAGTCAAACCAAGGTCAACATCAACAAATCATTTTCCAACATGTTCATACAAGCTTGGTGCTCCATTAATTGGCGACAAATGTGTCCCAAGAAAGTGGCATATGTGTAGATCACCTCTATTGCTCCTAGGGTGTCGCATCTTAGATGTTTCAAACACTTTAAACCATGCAAAAGGAGTTAGTAGGAAAGGGTATTTTTAAGTGAGTAAACCATGCAAAAGGAGCTAGTAGGCAAGAGTATTTTCACTTGTACCTCAGTCCATCTAATGAATCATTCTGCAAGCTCGATTTTGTGATCAGAATCATGTGTAACTCTCATACAATTTGAGGGGTAACAACTAATTCAAGCTTTTTTTATTTACTCCACTATAAATTTTTCTAACCCATATGTTGCACCTTTAAATTTGTCCCAGCTGTCACTATCTTTGCATGACTACTTTCACTTAAACTTGACTACTGCAGTTTAACTTAACGCAACTTTGGATGATGACTACCACTTTAGTGCCCTGTTACATGGTTATTTGAACCTTAAGTTCTTGTTATAAGATGGTTTTTGGTTACATCCTCATCATACAGTTGCAACCTTAAATGATGATGAGTTTAGATCTGGATTATAACCTTAATGCAAATCACAATGTTAACAATTTATTTTGTGATGGGTTGAGGTGCATATTCTGAGAACA
>BSBM01004087.1:5000-17500 GCA_027924585.1 Larix kaempferi
GGTTTCCCGGCGCGCGCGCGGGGAAAAAAAAATTTGGCTAAGTCGCGGAGGAAGTTGGGGTTTCCCGGCGCGCGCGCGGGGAAAAAAAAATTTGGCTAAGTCGCGGAGGAAGTTGGGGTTTCCCGTCGCGCGCGCGGGGAAAAAAAAATTTGGCTAAGTCGCGGAGGAAGTTGGGGTTTCCCGGCGCGCGCGCGGGGAAAAAAAAGTTTGTCGAAGTCGCGGAGGAAGTTGGGGTTTCCCGGCGCGCGCGCGGGGAAAAAAAAATTTGGCGAAGTCGCGGAGGAAGTTGGGGTTTCCCGGCGCGCGCGCGGGAAAAAAAAAATTTGGCGAAGTCGCGGAGGAAGTTGGGGTTTCCCGGCGCGCGCGCGGGAAAAAAAAAATTTGGCTAAGTCGCGGAGGAAGTTGGGGTTTCCCGGCGCACGCGCGGGAAAAAAAAAATTTGGCTAAGTCACGGAGGAAGTTGGGGTTTCCCGGCGCACGCCGCGGGGAAAAAAAACGGGGCTAAGTCGCGGGGAAGGTTACGGTTTCCCGGCGCGCACCGCGGGGAAAGTTGGGGTTTCCCGGCGCACACCGCGGGGAAGGTTACGGTTTCCCGGCGCGCACCGCGGGGAAAGTTGGGGTTTCCCGGCGCACACCGCGGGGAAAAAAAACGGGGCTAAGTCGCGGGGAAAGTTGGGGTTTCCCGGCACACGCCGCGGGGAAAAAATATTGGGCTAAGTCGCGGTTTCCCGGCGCGCGCCGCGGGGAAAAAAAAGGGGCCAAGTCGCGGGGAAAGTTGGGGTTTCCCGGCGCATGCTCGGGATGGGAACCGATCGCGAAGTCGGGACGGACCGAAGACGCGCAGGCTGCGGAAGTGGAACGAAGGCGCGCGGCTTGCGGAATACTTGGACCGATGACGCGCGGATCGCGGACCGGAGGCCGTTTGATGGTACGTCGGTGCGGAGTTGACGTGGGTGCCAAGCAAGGGTGCGCCCAAGGTGGGGTCGCACCCTCCCGCACGGCATCATATAAAAAGGCTAAGGCGAGAAGCCAAGAAGGTAGCTGCAACTAAGTTGGAAATTCGGGTAAGGGGGAAGTTCGGAGCTAGGGAGGCTATCCGACCTCTGTCCGTCCGCACGGTCTCTTCCGGCGAAGTCCGGCCGCAGCAAGGTGCTGCTACAGCGCAGAATTTGGCAGGTTCGCACACAGTGCGGTTGCACAGTGAGACATTTCCGCGGCAGCAGCAAGGGTTTGCAGCAGCGGGAAGTTTCAGGAGTTAGACGCATGTTGGAAGGGTTAACTCTCTCTTTGTATTTTGTATGTCTATTGTAAGGCGTGCTGCTTGTTGGGCACACGCCGGAGCTCTGCTAGGGAAACTCCACCTGTTGTAAACGATTGATTATACAAAGCTTAAGGGTTGATGGTTTGGAAACCCCAGCTTATACTTGCGTGTGCTATTTACTCGATGTTCATGCATACGTAAAATTGGCTAAGTGTGGATGCGGTAGGAACATGTTAACTGTTATAAACAAGTAAACGAAGTTGCGAGTGTTAAGTTGAAAAGTTTCCGCAGGTTAGGCGTAGTCTGCTGGTGCGACGCTTGAGTTGGCCACGCCCTCAAGTCGTTCCCAGGCAGTGCCGCACACCACATTTGGACGCTGGTGACTAGCGAAAAAGCGTGGCTCTGACACATAGTGTCACGGCCGCGCTTTCTGCACGGCACTCACACTTGCATGGGAGCCTTGCGCTCCCGCCCAAGAGGCTGGCTTGGGCGCCCGGTCGGGCAAAGCGACGATCGGCTGCAAGGAGACTTAGCGAGGAAGGAAAGCTACCCGGAGACGGAACGATGAGTGGGGTGCGTGGACCTAGCCCGGGCGCACTCCCACCGAAGACGCCCACACAACACTTCGGCGCATGGCAAGCCCGAGAGTGGGGCGCGGCTGCACGCTGGCAAGAAACGGGGCGCACCCTTGGACCGCTGGACACACTCAAGTGTTGGAGTAGTGGCGCGTTGGCCAAGCGCCCACGCACTCCGCGGAGCAGCGCCCAAACGGACCGGCACTCGACGCAGCAAGCCAAAGCGATGGGCGGAAGGGAAGGTGGACCGGACGCCAGCGGAAGAACGAACTCGGGTTCGCAGCCAAGAAACGAGCTCGGGTTCGCATCCCAGAAATGAGCTCGGGTTGGAAGCCAAGAAAGGAGCTCGGGTTGGGAGCCACGGCAGAGAGCTCGGGTCGGGAGCCAAGGGACGACGCCCAACAAAATGGACCGAAACGCGCGGATTGCGGGGGACTTGGACCAAGACCCTTTCAAATGGCACGTCGGCGGGAGGCTGACGTGGGCGCCAAGCAAGGGTGCGCCCAGGGTGGGGCCGCACCCTCCCACACGGCACCATGTATATAGGCTTAAGGCCAAAACGAAGGAGGGGGCGTTCAAGCAAGGAATTTCGGACAAGGCAAGGAGACGCAGAGCTAGGGAGGCAGTCCAAGCTCTGTTCTCGCGCACGGTCCGTTCCAGCAGAATCCGGCTGCAGCAGGGTTGCGGAAGAGGCAGAACTTGGCAGGTTTTGCACCCGTTCCGGTTGCACAGTGAGACAGTTCGGCAGCATACGCGGGTTGCAGAAGTCGACGGTCCCATGGAGTTGGGACGCCCGAGCAGGGGGCAGCTCTGTCATTCTGTAATTTCTATATCTGTTGTAAGGCGTGTTGCTGGTTTGGCTCACGCCGGAGATCTGCCGAGTTTTAGGGCAACTCCGCTTGCCGTAAACAATTGATTATACAAACGATAAACGGGCTGGCCGGTTTGGCAACCCCAACTTATTCCCGCGTCGTGTTTTACTTGCGTATTGCACTCGCTGATAATTGGCTAAGTGTTGATGCTGTCTGTCGTAAACGTGCTTATGAGTTAAACGAGTAAACTGTCAAGCCGAAAAGCTTCCGCGGGTTTAGGCGTAGTCTGCCGGTGCAACGTTTGAGCTGGTCTCACCCTCAAGACGTTCCCGGGAAGTGCCGCACACCACAGTTAGTCGCTTGAGACAAGCCAGAAATTGTGGCTGTGACACATAGCCCATGCGGCACTTCCTGGGGCGAAACCAGCCCGGCAGGCCACACCCAACCCGCGGATTGCCCACGCCTCATCTCTTTAACAGTTCCTTGCTTAGCCTTTTTTTCTTGATGTGCACTTCCTACAGTAAACGCATGCCAAACACAAGAGCAAGAGATAAATGCATAGGAGGGTGGCACTCCAAACTCGGACGTGCCTAACACCCCTTTTGCAATATTCATGGTTCAAAGAGACTTTACATATAACATCGGAGGGCTGCCACATCCCGGCACCTCATCCGTGAGCCTGCCACACTGGGCAGCTCAAGATACAACATCAACTGATGGGCAATCGGCCAGTGTCCAGGCTCTACCGCAGTAGCATCCACGGTCTGCATCCGCACTCTGTCTCTGTTGCACTCCGTCGCAAGCCTCCCGGCTTCCTATCGTCCGTCCCAGTCTGGGAAACCACTTCGGCATGCTGCCGTCCGTCTGCAGCCTTGCCTGCAACGATACCGCTGTCCTTCCGCAGCATCTGCCAACCAACTGGGCGCACTCTCTCTCGTCTAACCATGCCCAAGAGAGCCCCCACAAGACCGATGTCCGTCTGCAGTCCTGTCCGCACCGCACCGCTGTCTTCCGCAGACTAGGCTGACTGCCACACGTCTAAGTCCCGGCAGAAACTTAGACTTCGCGCAGGCACCTCCCATGAGGCCAGCCGCAGGCAAAGCACCTCCACGTACTGTGGCATTCCTCCTGCGCTGCGGATCCTTACCTCGTTGCAGAGGGAACTTCTGGAACCGTGCACGAGCTGCTTTCTCCGGAAAGTGTGCCCTCCTCTGGAGCTTTCGGAGGACGGGCACGCCCTGCGTGTGCCTCAGGCCCCAACCTCGGTTGAATTGAACCGCTTGGATCGATCGAACCGGCACCGTTGTCCGCTTCACCTCTCCGTGCTCTTGGACCTTTAAATATCCACTGAGGAATTCCCGGGTTTCAAGGCCACGTATATCGGAAGTGCCCAACTCTAATAAGATCCATTGTAGCCGAAAAGAGAGTAAGGAGACCCATATCCGGACATCTAAGGGAGCTCGAACACCAATGAGAAATTTTGAAGACAAGATGGGTGTCAATGCATGCATACCCAACACAGGTAGTACTACGAGAACATCTTTGAAGGAACCTTGAACAAAATTAAGACAGGCGCCTTTTCCGCGGGCCAACCTGCTTCCTTTATTCTTGGTTGCTCCCCATCACTTGACTCATCCGCTCCCAGGTCGAGCTCCTCCTCGGGCGCACATGCGGCGGGCTCCCAAGGCGAGCTCAAAACGTTAAGCCGTGACCGATTCTTGTTCTTGTCTTCCACTTCCTTGTCTTGTTGCCGGGCGCTCACTTGGTGGGCGCGCTTGCGCTTGCCGGCGGACTCGTTTCTTTGGGCGCACGTGTGCGGGGCTCCCAAGGCGAGCTCAAAATGTTGCTGAGACGCGACCGGTTCTTGTTCTTATCTTCCGCCGCCTTCTCTTTTTGCCGGCGGACTCGTTTCTTTGGGCGCACCTCCGCCGGTCTTCCAAGTCGAGCTCCTCCTTGGGTGCAAATGTGCCGGCCTCCCAAGGCGAGCTCAAAACGTTGCTAGGACGTGACCGATTCGTGTTCTTCTCTTCCGTTGCCTTGTCTTTTTGCCGGGCGCTCACTTGGGTGGGCGTGCTTCCGTTTGCCGGCGGACTCGTTCCTTCGGGCGCACATGCGTCGGGCTCCCAAGGCGAGCTCAAAACGTTAAGACGTGACCGATGCCTGTCCTTGTCCGCCGTTGCCTTTTCTTTTTGCCGGGCGCTGACTTCGGCGGGCGCGCTTCCCTTTTCTGGAGATGGAGTTGTTTCTTAGGGCGCACATGTGCCTGGCTCCCAAGGCGATCTCAAAACGTTGAGCCGTGACCGATTCTTGTTCTTGTCCGTCGTTGGCTTGTCTTTTTGCCGGGCGCTCACTTGGGTGGGCGCGATTCCGTTTGCCGGCGGACTCGTTTCTTTGGGCGCACATGGGCCGGGCTCCCAAGGCGAGCTCAAAACGTTAAGCCGTGACCTGTCCTTGTTCTTGTCCGCCGTTGGCCTGTCTTTTTGCCGGGCGCTCACTTGGGTGGGCGCTCTTCCGTTCGCCGCCGGACTCGTTTCCTTGGGCTCACGCGTGCCGGGCTCCTAAGGCGAGCTCAAAACGTTAAGCCGTGACCGATTCTTGTTCTTGTCCGCCGTTGCCCCGTGTCTTTGCCGGGCGATCACTTGGGTGGGCGCGCATCCGTTTGCCGGCGGACTCGTTTCTTTGGGCGCACATGTGAAGGGCTCCCAGGGCGAGCTCAAAACGTTACGCCGTGACCAATTCTTGTTCCTGTCCGCCGTTGCCTTGTCTTTTTGCCGGGCGCTCGCTTGGGTGGGCGCGCTTCCGTTTGCCGGGGGACTCGTTTCTTTGGGCGCACAGGCGACGGGCTCGCAAGGCGAGCTCAAAACGTTAAGCCCCGACCAATTCTTGTTCTTGTCCACCGTTGCCTTGTCTTGTTGCCGTGCGCTCACTTGGGTGGGCGCGCTTCCGTTTGCCGGAGACGGAGTCGTTTCTTTGGCCGCACATGTGCCGGGCTCCCAAGGCGGGCTCAAAACGTTAAGCCGTGACCAATCCTTGTTCTTGTCCGCCGTTGCCTTGTCTTTTTGCCGGGCGCTCGCTTGGGTGGGCGCGCTTCCGTGTCCCGGCGGACTCGTTTCTTTGGGCGCACATGTGAAGGGCTCCCAGGGCGAGCTCAAAACGTTAAGCCGTGACCAATTCTTGTTCTTGTCCGCCGTTTCCTTGTCTCTTTGCCGGGCGCTCACTTGGGTGGGCGCGCTTCCGTTTGCCGGGGGACTCGTTTCTTTGGGCGCGCAGGTGACGGGCTCCCAAGGCGAGCTCAAAACGTTAAGCCGTGACCAATTCTTGTTCTTGTCCGCCGTTGCCTTGTCTTGTTGCCGTGCGCTGACTTGGGTGGGCGCGCTTCCGTCTGCCGGAGATGGAGTCGTTCCTTTGGGCGCACATGTGCCGGGCTCCCAAGGCGGCCTCAAAACATTAAGCCGCGAGCAATTCTTGTTCTTGTCCGCCGTTGCCTTGTGTATTTTTGCCGGGCGCTCGCTTGGGTGGGAGCGCTTCCGTTTGCCGGCGGACTCGTTTCATTGGGCTCACATGTGCCGGGCTCCCAAGGAGAGCTCAAAATGTTAAGCCGTGGCCGATTCTTGTTCTTGTCCGTCGTTGGCCTGTGCTTTTGCCGGGCGCGCACTTGGGTGGGCACGCTTCCGTTTGCCGGCGGACTCGTTTCCTTGGGCTCACGTGTGCCGGGCTCCCGAGGCGAGCTCAAAACGTTAGGCCGTGACCAATTCTTGTTCTTGTCCGCCGTTGCCTTGTCTTGTTTCCGTGCGCTCGCTTGGGTGGGCACGCTTCCGTTTGCCGGCGGAGTCGTTTCTTTGGGCTCACGTGTGCCGGGCTCCCAAGGCGAGCTCAAAACGTTAAGCCGTGACCAATTCTTGTTCTTGTCCGCCGTTGCCTTAGCTTTTTCCCGGGCGCTCACTTGGGTGGGCGCGCTTCCGTTTGCCGGCGGACTCGTTTCTTCGGGCGGCACATGTGCCGGGCTCCCAAGGCGAGCCCAAAACGTTAAGCCGTGACCAATTCTTGTTCTTGTGCGCCGTTGCCTTGTCCTTTTGCCGGGCGCTCACTTGGGTGGGCGCGCTTCCGTTTGCCGGCGGACTCGTTTCTTCCTTGGGCGCACACGTGCCGGGCTCCCAAGGCGAGCTCAAAACGTTAAGCCGTGACCAATGCTTGTCCTTGTCTGCCGTTGCCTTGTCTTTTTTCCGGGCGCTCACTCGGGTGGGCGCGCTTCCGCTTGCCGCCGGACTCGTTTCTTTGGGCGCACATGTGCCGGGCTCCCAAGGCGAGCTCAAAACGTTAAGCCGTGACCAATTCCTGTTCTTGTCCGCCGTTGCCTTGTCTTTTTGCCGGGCGCTCACTTGGGTGGGCGCGCTTCCGTTTGCCGACGGGCTCGTTTCCTTGGGCGCACATGTGCCGGGCTCGCAAGGCGGGCTCAAAACGTTAAGCCGTGACCAATGCTTGTTCTTGTCCGCCGTTGCCTTGTCTTTTTGCCCGGCGCTCACTTGGGTGGGTGCGCTTCCGTTTGCGGGCGGACTCGTTTCTTTGGGCGCACATGTGCCGGGCTCCCAAGGGGAGCTCAAAACGTTAAGCCGTGACCAATTCTTGTTCTTCTCCGCCGTTGCCTTGTCTTTTTGCCGTGCGCTCACTTGGGTGGGCGCGCTTCCGTTTGCGGGCGGAGTCGTTTCTTTGGGCGCACATGTGTCGGGCTCCCAAGGGGAGCTCAAAACGTTAAGCCGTGACCAATTCTTGTTCTTCTCCGCCGTTCCCTTGTCTTTTTGCCGTGCGCCCACTTCGGTGGGTGCACTTCCGTTTGCCGCCGGACTCGTTCCTTCGGGCGCACATGTGCCGGGCTCCCAAGGCGAGCTCAAAACGTTAAGCCGTGACCAATCCTTGTTCTTGTCCGCCGTTGCCTTGTCTTGTTGCCGGGCGCTCACTTGGGTGGGGCCGCTTCCGTTTTCCGGCGGACTCGTTTCCTTGGGCGCACATGTGCCGGGCTCCGAAGGCGAGCTCAAAACGTTAAGCCGTGACCAATGCTTGTCCTTGTCTGCCGTTTCCTTGTCTTTTTGCCGGGCGCTCACTCGGGTGGGCGCGCTTCCGCTTGCCGCCGGACTCGTTTCTTTGGGCGCACATGTGCCGGGCTCCCAAGGCGAGCTCAAAACGTTAGGCCGTGACCAATTCCTGTTCTTGTCCGTCGTTGCCTTGTCTTTTTGCCGGGCGCTCACTTGGGTGGGCGCGCTTCTGTTTGCCGACGGGCTCGTTTCCTTGGGCGCACATGTGCCGGGCTCGCAAGGCGAGCTCAAAATGTTAAGCCGTGACCAATGCTTGTTCTTGACCGCCGTTGCCTTGTCTTTTTGCCCGGCGCTCACTTGGGTGGGTGCGCTTCCGTTTGCGGGCGGACTCGTTTCTTTGGGCGCACATGTGCCGGGCTCCCAAGGGGAGCTCAAAACGTTAAGCCGTGACCAATTCTTGTTCTTCTCCGCCGTTGCCTTGTCTTTTTGCCGTGCGCTCACTTGGGTGGGCGCGCTTCCGTTTGCGGGCGGACTCCTTTCTCTGGGCGCACATGTGTCGGGCTCCCAAGGGAAGCTCAAAACGTTAAGCCGTGACCAATTCTTGTTCTTCTCCGCCGTTCCCTTGTCTTTTTGCCGTTCGCTCACTCGGGTGGGCGCGCTTCCGTTTGCCGGCGGACTCGTTTCTTTTGGCGCACCTGTGCCGGGCTCGCAAGGCGAGCTCAAAACGTTATGCCGTGACCAATCCTCGTTCTTGTCCGCTGTTGCCTTGTCTTTTTGCCGGGCGCTCACTTGGGTGGGCGCGCTTCCGTTTGCCGGTGGACTCGTTTCTTTGGGCACACAAGTGCCGGCCTCCCAATGCGAGCCGCTTCTTGGGCGCCCATGTGCCGTGCTTCCAACCCGAGCTCAAAACGTTAAGCCGTGACCGATCCTCTTTCTTGTCTTCCCCTGCCTTGTTCTTTTGCCGGGCGCTCCCTTGGTGGGCGCGCTTGCGTTGGCATTCGGACTCGTTTGTTCGGGCGCATTTGTGTCGTGCTCCCAATGCGAGCCGCTCCATGGGTGCCCATGGGCCGTGCTTCCAACCCGAGCTGAAAACGTTAAGCCCTGACCGATCCTCGTTCTTGTCTTCCGCCGCGTTGTATTTTTGCCGGGCGCTCACTTGGTGGGCGCGCTTGCGTTGGCATTCGGACTCGTTTCTTTGGGCGCACTTGTGCCGTGCTCCCAACGCGAGCCGCTCCTTGGGCGCCCATCTGCCGTGCTCCCAATGCGAGCTGCTCCTTGGGCGCCCATCTGCCTTGTGCTTCCAATGCGAGCTGTGGCATGCTTCCAACGCGAGCTGCGGCGTGCTCCCAATGCGAGCTGCGCCTTGTGCTTCCAACGCGAGCTGCGGCGTGCTCCCAATGCGAGCTGCGCCTTGTGCTTCCAACGCGAGCTGCGGCGTGCTCCCAATGCGAGCTGCGCCTTGTGCTTCCAACGCGAGCTGCGGCGTGCTCCCAATGCGAGCTGCGCCTTGTGCTTCCAACGCGAGCTGCGGCGTGCTCCCAATGCGAGCTGCGCCTTGTGCTTCCAACGCGAGCTGCGGCGTGCTCCCAACACGAGCTTGTGGCGTGCTCCCAATGCGAGCTGCTTCTTGGGCGCCCATCTGCCTTGTGCTCCCAACGCGAGCTGTGGCGTGCTTCCAACCCGAGCTGTGGCGTGCTCCCAATGCGAGCTGCTCGTTGGGCGCCCATCCGCCTTGTGCTTCCAACCCGAGCTGAAAACGTTAAGCCGTGACCGATCCGCGTTCTTGTCTTCCGTTGGCTTGTCTTTTTTCCGGGCGCTCACTTGGTGGGCGCGCTTGCGGTGGCGTGCTCCCAATGCGAGCTGCTCCTTGGGCGCCCACCTGCCTTTTGCTTCCAACCCGAGCTGAAAACGTTAAGCCGTGACCGATCCGCGTTCTTGTCTTCCGTTGGCTTGTCTTTTTGCCGGGCGCTCACTTGGTGGGCGCGCTTGCAGTGGCGTGCTCCCAATGCGAGCTGCTCCTTGGGCGCCCATCTGCCTTGTGCTCCCAACCCGAGCTGAAAACGTTAAGCCGTGACCGATCCTCGTCCTTGTCTTCCGCTGGCTTGTCTTTTTGCCGGGCGCTCACTTGGTGGGCGCGCTTGCGGTGGCGTGCTCCCAATGCGAGCTGCTCCTTGGGCGCCCATCTGCCTTGTGCTTCCAACCCGAGCTGTGACGTGCTCCCAATGCGAGCTGCTCCTTCGGCGCCCCTCTGCCTTGTGCTTCCAAACCGAGCTGTGGCGTGCTCCCAATGCGAGCTGCTTCTTGGGCGCCCATCTCCCTTGTGCTTCCAACCCGAGCTGTGGCGTGCTTCCAACCCGAGCCGTGGCGTGCTCCCAATGCGAGCTGCGCCTTGGGCGCCCATCTGCCTTGTGCTTCCAACCCGAGCTGTGGCGTGCTTCCAACCCGAGCTGTGGCGTGCTCCCAATGCGAGCTGCTCCTTGGGCGCCCGTCTGCCTCGTGCTTCCAACCCGAGCTGAAAAACGTTAAACCGTGACCGATCCTCGTTCTTGTCGTCCGCTGGCTTGTCTTTTTGCCGGGCGCTCACTTGGTGGGTGCGTTTCGTGCGAAGGGTGGTGCGGTGAACGCGCTGCTTGTCGGGTCTACCTGAAAATTGGCCTCGGGTCATTCGTAGGGTGGTCGGCTTGCGGTGTGTTGCCGTGTCCGCTTGGTAGCGCATGAGCAGTATTGACGGCAACGCTCATCTTGGGAAGGCACGGTGCAACACCGCAAGTGGTGCTTCTGTGGCTCCCAACGAGGGCTTGCTTCTTCGGTTGTTGGGTCCAAGATTTTCGGTTAAGTTACTTCGATGATGCCTATCACGCATTTCTCTTTCGGTGGAAGTGTCCTTTCGTGTGAAGGGTGGTGCGGTGAATGTGCTGCTTGTCGGGTCTGCTTGAAAATTGGCCTCGGGCCATTCGTAGGGCGGTCGACTTGCGGTGTGTTGCCGTGTCCGCTTGGTAGCGCATGAGCAGTATTGATGGCAACGCTCATCTTGGGAAGGCACGGTGCCAACACCGCAAGTGGTGCTTCTGTGGCTTGCTGTGGCTCCCAACGAGGGCTTGCTTCGTCGGTTGTTGGGTCCAAGATTTTCGGTTAAGTTACTTCGATGATGCCTATCACGCATTTCTCTTTCGGTGGAAGTGTCGTTTCGTGTGAAGGGTGGTGCGGTGAATGTGCTGTCTGCCGGGTCTGCTCGAAAAATGGCCTCGGGTCATTCGTAGGGCGGTCGGCTTGCAGTGTGTTGCCGTATCCGCTTGGTAGCGCATGAGCAGTATTGATGGCAACGCTCATCTTGGGAAGGCACTGGCAAACGAAGCCACACCAACACCGCAAGTGGTGCTCTGGTGGCTTGCTGTGGCTCCCAACGAGGGCTTGCGTCTTTGGTCTTCTTTCGGTTGCTGGGTCCAAGCTTTTCGGTTAAGTGCCTTCGATGATGCCTATCACGCACTTCTCTGCCGGTGGAAGTGTCATTTCGTGTGAAGGGTGGTGCGGCGAATGCTTTGTCTGCCGGGTCTGCCTGAAAATTGGCCTTGGGTCATTCGTAGGGCGGTCGGCTTGCAGTGTGTTGCCGTCTCTGCTTGGTAGCGCATGAGCAGTATGTCTGTTACGTGACTTCGACGACGCCTATTGTGCACTTCTCCATCGGTGGAAGTGTCATTTCGTGTGAAGGGCGGTGCGGTGAATGCGTCGCATGCCGGGTCTGCCTGAAAACTGGCCTCGGGTCATTTGTAGGGCGGTCGGCTTGCGGTGTGTTGCCGTCTCCGCTTGGTAGCGCATGAGCAGTGTTGAGGGCGATGCTCGTCCCGGGATGGCACGGCAGAACAGACCTCATTTCCTCCCAAGCGGTGGTGTTTTGGGGCATTTTGTCTTCTCCCGACAAGGGCTTGCATCTTTGCCTTCTCTCGGATTACTTGTCCCTCCCGGTTGCCGGATCCAAGTGTCCAAGATGTTGCCTTCCATGCACTTCCCCGCCGATGGAAGTGTCATTTCGTGCGATGGTTGGTGCGGCTCCACTTGATAGCGCATGAGCCTTAACGTCGGCAATGCTCCCCCTTGGGAAGGCATGGGTAAACAAAAACCCATTTCAACCGCAAGTGTGGCTTGTTGCACGTTTGGTCTCCTTTCGCGTATCTTTGTCCCTCCCGGTTGTCGGTTAAATTAACTACGGCGGTGTTTCCTATCATGCACTTCTCCACTGGTGGAAGTGTCATTTCCGTGCGAAGGGTGGTGCGGTGAGTGCGTTGTTTGTCGGGTCTGCTTGAAAATTGGCCTTGGGCCATTTGTAGGGCGGTCGACTCTCAGCGTGCCGTCGATTCACTCGGTAACACATGAGCGGTAATGTTGGCAATGCTCATCTTCGGAGGCACCGGAAAACAAAGTCCATTTCCATCGCACATTCGATGTGGAGTTTTGGGGTTTGTGGTGGCTTCGCACGAGGGCTTGCCTTTTCATTGTTGGGCCTTTGTGGAGGCCCGTCTTATTGTGCTTGTACTTATTCCATATTGGTATAACTGTGCATACCGAGACCATTTGTAAGAGCATTGATAGGAATCTTTGGCAGGGGCACATCAACGGTGTGATTCCCCTTCGAAAGCGTTTTTTGAGGCTCAATTGTTTTTGGTGGGCAGTGCGGGGTTTGCCTCGCCGTGTGGGAAAACCACACGGCGAAGCTCTTCTAACTTGCTTTCCATCTTCGGTCGCGTTGGATTTGAGAACTATTTGTTAATGTTGGCCAAAGCCCTCTGGGACTGGCCTGCTTTGTCCCTGCGTCCGTAGCGGTGCC
>BSBM01004087.1:27500-37500 GCA_027924585.1 Larix kaempferi
AAGGGGCCAAGTCGCCGGGGAAAGTTGGGTTTCCCGGCGCATGCTCGGGATGGGAACCGATCGCGAAGTCGGGACGGACCGAAGACGCGCAGGCTGCGGAAGTGGAACGAAGGCGCGCGGCTTGCGGAATACTTGGACCCGATGACGCGCGGATCGCGGACCGGAGGCCGTTTGATGGTACGTCGGTGCGGAGTTGACGTGGGTGCCAAGCAAGGGGTGCGCCCAAGGTGGGGTCGCACCCTCCCGCACAGGCATCATATAAAAAGGCTAAGGCGAGAAGCCAAGAAGGTAGCTGCAACTAAGTTGGAAATTCGGGTAAGGGGGAAGTTCGGAGCTAGGGAGGCTATCCGACCTCTGTCCGTCCGCACGGTCTCTTCCGGCGAAGTCCGGCCGCAGCAAGGTGCTGCTACAGCGCAGAATTTGGCAGGTTCGCACACAGTGCGGTTGCACAGTGAGACATTTCCCGCGGCAGCAGCAAGGGTTTGCAGCAGCGGGAAGTTTCAGGAGTTAGACGCATGTTGGAAGGGTTAACTCTCTCTTTGTATTTTGTATGTCTATTGTAAGGCGTGCTGCTTGTTGGGCACACGCCGGAGCTCTGCTAGGGAAACTCCACCTGTTGTAAACGATTGATTATACAAAGCTTAAGGGTTGATGGTTTGGAAACCCCAGCTTATACTTGCGTGTGCTATTTACTCGATGTTCATGCATACGTAAAATTGGCTAAGTGTGGATGCGGTAGGAACATGTTAACTGTTATAAACAAGTAAACGAAGTTGCGAGTGTTAAGTTGAAAAGTTTCCGCAGGTTAGGCGTAGTCTGCTGGTGCGACGCTTGAGTTGGCCACGCCCTCAAGTCGTTCCCAGGCAGTGCCGCACACCACATTTGGACGCTGGTGACTAGCGAAAAAGCGTGGCTCTGACACATAGTGTCACGGCCGCGCTTTCTGCACGGCACTCACACTTGCATGGGAGCCTTGCGCTCCCGCTCCAAGAGGCTGGCTTGGGCGCCCGGTCGGGCAAAGCGACGATCGGCTGCAAGGGAGACTTAGCGAGGAAGGAAAGCTACCCGGAGACGGAACGATGAGTGGGGTGCGTGGACCTAGCCCGGGCGCACTCCCACCGAAGACGCCCACACAACACTTCGGCGCATGGGGGCGCACTCCCACCGAAGACGCCCACACAACACTTCGGCGCATGGCAAGCCCGAGAGTGGGGCGCGGCTGCACGCTGGCAAGAAACGGGGCGCACCCTTGGACCGCTGGACACACTCAAGTGTTGGAGTAGTGGCGCGTTGGCCAAGCGCCCACGCACTCCGCGGAGCAGCGCCCAAACGGACCGGCACTCGACGCAGCAAGCCAAAGCGATGGGCGGAAGGGAAGGTGGACCGGACGCCAGCGGAAGAACGAACTCGGGTTCGCAGCCAAGAAACGAGCTCGGGTTCGCATCCCAGAAATGAGCTCGGGTTGGAAGCCAAGAAAGGAGCTCGGGTTGGGAGCCACGGCAGAGAGCTCGGGTCGGGAGCCAAGGGACGACGCCCAACAAAATGGACCGAAACGCGCGGATTGCGGGGGACTTGGACCAAGACCCTTTCAAATGGCACGTCGGCGGGAGGCTGACGTGGGCGCCAAGCAAGGGTGCGCCCAGGGTGGGGCCGCACCCTCCCACACGGCACCATGTATATAGGCTTAAGGCCAAAACGAAGGAGGGGGCGTTCAAGCAAGGAATTTCGGACAAGGCAAGGAGACGCAGAGCTAGGGAGGCAGTCCAAGCTCTGTTCTCGCGCACGGTCCGTTCCAGCAGAATCCGGCTGCAGCAGGGTTGCGGAAGAGGCAGAACTTGGCAGGTTTTGCACCCGTTCCGGTTGCACAGTGAGACAGTTCGGCAGCATACGCGGGTTGCAGAAGTCGACGGTCCCATGGAGTTGGGACGCCCGAGCAGGGGGCAGCTCTGTCATTCTGTAATTTCTATATCTGTTGTAAGGCGTGTTGCTGGTTTGGCTCACGCCGGAGATCTGCCGAGTTTTAGGGCAACTCCGCTTGCCGTAAACAATTGATTATACAAACGATAAACGGGCTGGCCGGTTTGGCAACCCCAACTTATTCCCGCGTCGTGTTTTACTTGCGTATTGCACTCGCTGATAATTGGCTAAGTGTTGATGCTGTCTGTCGTAAACGTGCTTATGAGTTAAACGAGTAAACTGTCAAGCCGAAAAGCTTCCGCGGGTTTAGGCGTAGTCTGCCGGTGCAACGTTTGAGCTGGTCTCACCCTCAAGACGTTCCCGGGAAGTGCCGCACACCACAGTTAGTCGCTTGAGACAAGCCAGAAATTGTGGCTGTGACACATAGCCCATGCGGCACTTCCTGGGGCGAAACCAGCCCGGCAGGCCACACCCAACCCGCGGATTGCCCACGCCTCATCTCTTTAACAGTTCCTTGCTTAGCCTTTTTTTCTTGATGTGCACTTCCTACAGTAAACGCATGCCAAACACAAGAGCAAGAGATAAATGCATAGGAGGGTGGCACTCCAAACTCGGACGTGCCTAACACCCCTTTTGCAATATTCATGGTTCAAAGAGACTTTACATATAACATCGGAGGGCTGCCACATCCCGGCACCTCATCCGTGAGCCTGCCACACTGGGCAGCTCAAGATACAACATCAACTGATGGGCAATCGGCCAGTGTCCAGGCTCTACCGCAGTAGCATCCACGGTCTGCATCCGCACTCTGTCTCTGTTGCACTCCGTCGCAAGCCTCCCGGCTTCCTATCGTCCGTCCCAGTCTGGGAAACCACTTCGGCATGCTGCCGTCCGTCTGCAGCCTTGCCTGCAACGATACCGCTGTCCTTCCGCAGCATCTGCCAACCAACTGGGCGCACTCTCTCTCGTCTAACCATGCCCAAGAGAGCCCCCACAAGACCGATGTCCGTCTGCAGTCCTGTCCGCAC
Organism: Larix kaempferi; assembly: GCA_027924585.1. NCBI lineage: Eukaryota > Viridiplantae > Streptophyta > Pinopsida > Pinales > Pinaceae > Larix > Larix kaempferi. The sequence goes on from BSBM01004087.1 coordinate 30,446, forward strand.
CGCACCGCTGTCTTCCGCAGACTAGGCTGACTGCCACACGTCTAAGTCCCGGCAGAAACTTAGACTTCGCACAGGCACCTCCCATGAGGCCAGCCGCAGGCAAAGCACCTCCACGTACTGTGGCATTCCTCCTGCGCTGCGGATCCTTACCTCGTTGCAGAGGGAACTTCTGGAACCGTGCACGAGCTGCTTTCTCCGGAAAGTGTGCCCTCCTCTGGAGCTTTCGGAGGACGGGCACGCCCTGCGTGTGCCTCAGGCCCCAACCTCGGTTGAATTGAACCGCTTGGATCGATCGAACCGGCACCGTTGTCCGCTTCACCTCTCCGTGCTCTTGGACCTTTAAATATCCACTGAGGAATTCCCGGGTTTCAAGGCCACGTATATCGGAAGTGCCCAACTCTAATAAGATCCATTGTAGCCGAAAAGAGAGTAAGGAGACCCATATCCGGACATCTAAGGGAGCTCGAACACCAATGAGAAATTTTGAAGACAAGATGGGTGTCAATGCATGCATACCCAACACAGGTAGTACTACGAGAACATCTTTGAAGGAACCTTGAACAAAATTAAGACAGGCGCCTTTTCCGCGGGCCAACCTGCTTCCTTTATTCTTGGTTGCTCCCCATCACTTGACTCATCCGCTCCCAGGTCGAGCTCCTCCTCGGGCGCACATGCGGCGGGCTCCCAAGGCGAGCTCAAAACGTTAAGCCGTGACCGATTCTTGTTCTTGTCTTCCACTTCCTTGTCTTGTTGCCGGGCGCTCACTTGGTGGGCGCGCTTGCGCTTGCCGGCGGACTCGTTTCTTTGGGCGCACGTGTGCGGGGCTCCCAAGGCGAGCTCAAAATGTTGCTGAGACGCGACCGGTTCTTGTTCTTATCTTCCGCCGCCTTCTCTTTTTGCCGGCGGACTCGTTTCTTTGGGCGCACCTCCGCCGGTCTTCCAAGTCGAGCTCCTCCTTGGGTGCAAATGTGCCGGCCTCCCAAGGCGAGCTCAAAACGTTGCTAGGACGTGACCGATTCGTGTTCTTCTCTTCCGTTGCCTTGTCTTTTTGCCGGGCGCTCACTTGGGTGGGCGTGCTTCCGTTTGCCGGCGGACTCGTTCCTTCGGGCGCACATGCGTCGGGCTCCCAAGGCGAGCTCAAAACGTTAAGACGTGACCGATGCCTGTCCTTGTCCGCCGTTGCCTTTTCTTTTTGCCGGGCGCGCTTCCCTTTTCTGGAGATGGAGTTGTTTCTTAGGGCGCACATGTGCCTGGCTCCCAAGGCGATCTCAAAACGTTGAGCCGTGACCGATTCTTGTTCTTGTCCGTCGTTGGCTTGTCTTTTTGCCGGGCGCTCACTTGGGTGGGCGCGATTCCGTTTGCCGGCGGACTCGTTTCTTTGGGCGCACATGGGCCGGGCTCCCAAGGCGAGCTCAAAACGTTAAGCCGTGACCTGTCCTTGTTCTTGTCCGCCGTTGGCCTGTCTTTTTGCCGGGCGCTCACTTGGGTGGGCGCTCTTCCGTTCGCCGCCGGACTCGTTTCCTTGGGCTCACGCGTGCCGGGCTCCTAAGGCGAGCTCAAAACGTTAAGCCGTGACCGATTCTTGTTCTTGTCCGCCGTTGCCCCGTGTCTTTGCCGGGCGATCACTTGGGTGGGCGCGCATCCGTTTGCCGGCGGACTCGTTTCTTTGGGCGCACATGTGAAGGGCTCCCAGGGCGAGCTCAAAACGTTACGCCGTGACCAATTCTTGTTCCTGTCCGCCGTTGCCTTGTCTTTTTGCCGGGCGCTCGCTTGGGTGGGCGCGCTTCCGTTTGCCGGGGGACTCGTTTCTTTGGGCGCACAGGCGACGGGCTCGCAAGGCGAGCTCAAAACGTTAAGCCCCGACCAATTCTTGTTCTTGTCCACCGTTGCCTTGTCTTGTTGCCGTGCGCTCACTTGGGTGGGCGCGCTTCCGTTTGCCGGAGACGGAGTCGTTTCTTTGGCCGCACATGTGCCGGGCTCCCAAGGCGGGCTCAAAACGTTAAGCCGTGACCAATCCTTGTTCTTGTCCGCCGTTGCCTTGTCTTTTTGCCGGGCGCTCGCTTGGGTGGGCGCGCTTCCGTGTCCCGGCGGACTCGTTTCTTTGGGCGCACATGTGAAGGGCTCCCAGGGCGAGCTCAAAACGTTAAGCCGTGACCAATTCTTGTTCTTGTCCGCCGTTTCCTTGTCTCTTTGCCGGGCGCTCACTTGGGTGGGCGCGCTTCCGTTTGCCGGGGGACTCGTTTCTTTGGGCGCGCAGGTGACGGGCTCCCAAGGCGAGCTCAAAACGTTAAGCCGTGACCAATTCTTGTTCTTGTCCGCCGTTGCCTTGTCTTGTTGCCGTGCGCTGACTTGGGTGGGCGCGCTTCCGTCTGCCGGAGATGGAGTCGTTCCTTTGGGCGCACATGTGCCGGGCTCCCAAGGCGGCCTCAAAACATTAAGCCGCGAGCAATTCTTGTTCTTGTCCGCCGTTGCCTTGTGTATTTTTGCCGGGCGCTCGCTTGGGTGGGAGCGCTTCCGTTTGCCGGCGGACTCGTTTCATTGGGCTCACATGTGCCGGGCTCCCAAGGAGAGCTCAAAATGTTAAGCCGTGGCCGATTCTTGTTCTTGTCCGTCGTTGGCCTGTGCTTTTGCCGGGCGCGCACTTGGGTGGGCACGCTTCCGTTTGCCGGCGGACTCGTTTCCTTGGGCTCACGTGTGCCGGGCTCCCGAGGCGAGCTCAAAACGTTAGGCCGTGACCAATTCTTGTTCTTGTCCGCCGTTGCCTTGTCTTGTTTCCGTGCGCTCGCTTGGGTGGGCACGCTTCCGTTTGCCGGCGGAGTCGTTTCTTTGGGCTCACGTGTGCCGGGCTCCCAAGGCGAGCTCAAAACGTTAAGCCGTGACCAATTCTTGTTCTTGTCCGCCGTTGCCTTAGCTTTTTCCCGGGCGCTCACTTGGGTGGGCGCGCTTCCGTTTGCCGGCGGACTCGTTTCTTCGGGCGGCACATGTGCCGGGCTCCCAAGGCGAGCCCAAAACGTTAAGCCGTGACCAATTCTTGTTCTTGTGCGCCGTTGCCTTGTCCTTTTGCCGGGCGCTCACTTGGGTGGGCGCGCTTCCGTTTGCCGGCGGACTCGTTTCTTCCTTGGGCGCACACGTGCCGGGCTCCCAAGGCGAGCTCAAAACGTTAAGCCGTGACCAATGCTTGTCCTTGTCTGCCGTTGCCTTGTCTTTTTTCCGGGCGCTCACTCGGGTGGGCGCGCTTCCGCTTGCCGCCGGACTCGTTTCTTTGGGCGCACATGTGCCGGGCTCCCAAGGCGAGCTCAAAACGTTAAGCCGTGACCAATTCCTGTTCTTGTCCGCCGTTGCCTTGTCTTTTTGCCGGGCGCTCACTTGGGTGGGCGCGCTTCCGTTTGCCGACGGGCTCGTTTCCTTGGGCGCACATGTGCCGGGCTCGCAAGGCGGGCTCAAAACGTTAAGCCGTGACCAATGCTTGTTCTTGTCCGCCGTTGCCTTGTCTTTTTGCCCGGCGCTCACTTGGGTGGGTGCGCTTCCGTTTGCGGGCGGACTCGTTTCTTTGGGCGCACATGTGCCGGGCTCCCAAGGGGAGCTCAAAACGTTAAGCCGTGACCAATTCTTGTTCTTCTCCGCCGTTGCCTTGTCTTTTTGCCGTGCGCTCACTTGGGTGGGCGCGCTTCCGTTTGCGGGCGGAGTCGTTTCTTTGGGCGCACATGTGTCGGGCTCCCAAGGGGAGCTCAAAACGTTAAGCCGTGACCAATTCTTGTTCTTCTCCGCCGTTCCCTTGTCTTTTTGCCGTGCGCCCACTTCGGTGGGTGCACTTCCGTTTGCCGCCGGACTCGTTCCTTCGGGCGCACATGTGCCGGGCTCCCAAGGCGAGCTCAAAACGTTAAGCCGTGACCAATCCTTGTTCTTGTCCGCCGTTGCCTTGTCTTGTTGCCGGGCGCTCACTTGGGTGGGGCCGCTTCCGTTTTCCGGCGGACTCGTTTCCTTGGGCGCACATGTGCCGGGCTCCGAAGGCGAGCTCAAAACGTTAAGCCGTGACCAATGCTTGTCCTTGTCTGCCGTTTCCTTGTCTTTTTGCCGGGCGCTCACTCGGGTGGGCGCGCTTCCGCTTGCCGCCGGACTCGTTTCTTTGGGCGCACATGTGCCGGGCTCCCAAGGCGAGCTCAAAACGTTAGGCCGTGACCAATTCCTGTTCTTGTCCGTCGTTGCCTTGTCTTTTTGCCGGGCGCATCACTTGGGTGGGCGCGCTTCTGTTTGCCGACGGGCTCGTTTCCTTGGGCGCACATGTGCCGGGCTCGCAAGGCGAGCTCAAAATGTTAAGCCGTGACCAATGCTTGTTCTTGACCGCCGTTGCCTTGTCTTTTTGCCCGGCGCTCACTTGGGTGGGTGCGCTTCCGTTTGCGGGCGGACTCGTTTCTTTGGGCGCACATGTGCCGGGCTCCCAAGGGGAGCTCAAAACGTTAAGCCGTGACCAATTCTTGTTCTTCTCCGCCGTTGCCTTGTCTTTTTGCCGTGCGCTCACTTGGGTGGGCGCGCTTCCGTTTGCGGGCGGACTCCTTTCTCTGGGCGCACATGTGTCGGGCTCCCAAGGGAAGCTCAAAACGTTAAGCCGTGACCAATTCTTGTTCTTCTCCGCCGTTCCCTTGTCTTTTTGCCGTTCGCTCACTCGGGTGGGCGCGCTTCCGTTTGCCGGCGGACTCGTTTCTTTTGGCGCACCTGTGCCGGGCTCGCAAGGCGAGCTCAAAACGTTATGCCGTGACCAATCCTCGTTCTTGTCCGCTGTTGCCTTGTCTTTTTGCCGGGCGCTCACTTGGGTGGGCGCGCTTCCGTTTGCCGGTGGACTCGTTTCTTTGGGCACACAAGTGCCGGCCTCCCAATGCGAGCCGCTTCTTGGGCGCCCATGTGCCGTGCTTCCAACCCGAGCTCAAAACGTTAAGCCGTGACCGATCCTCTTTCTTGTCTTCCCCTGCCTTGTTCTTTTGCCGGGCGCTCCCTTGGTGGGCGCGCTTGCGTTGGCATTCGGACTCGTTTGTTCGGGCGCATTTGTGTCGTGCTCCCAATGCGAGCCGCTCCATGGGTGCCCATGGGCCGTGCTTCCAACCCGAGCTGAAAACGTTAAGCCCTGACCGATCCTCGTTCTTGTCTTCCGCCGCGTTGTATTTTTGCCGGGCGCTCACTTGGTGGGCGCGCTTGCGTTGGCATTCGGACTCGTTTCTTTGGGCGCACTTGTGCCGTGCTCCCAACGCGAGCCGCTCCTTGGGCGCCCATCTGCCGTGCTCCCAATGCGAGCTGCTCCTTGGGCGCCCATCTGCCTTGTGCTTCCAATGCGAGCTGTGGCATGCTTCCAACGCGAGCTGCGGCGTGCTCCCAATGCGAGCTGCGCCTTGTGCTTCCAACGCGAGCTGCGGCGTGCTCCCAATGCGAGCTGCGCCTTGTGCTTCCAACGCGAGCTGCGGCGTGCTCCCAATGCGAGCTGCGCCTTGTGCTTCCAACGCGAGCTGCGGCGTGCTCCCAATGCGAGCTGCGCCTTGTGCTTCCAACGCGAGCTGCGGCGTGCTCCCAATGCGAGCTGCGCCTTGTGCTTCCAACGCGAGCTGCGGCGTGCTCCCAACACGAGCTTGTGGCGTGCTCCCAATGCGAGCTGCTTCTTGGGCGCCCATCTGCCTTGTGCTCCCAACGCGAGCTGTGGCGTGCTTCCAACCCGAGCTGTGGCGTGCTCCCAATGCGAGCTGCTCGTTGGGCGCCCATCCGCCTTGTGCTTCCAACCCGAGCTGAAAACGTTAAGCCGTGACCGATCCGCGTTCTTGTCTTCCGTTGGCTTGTCTTTTTTCCGGGCGCTCACTTGGTGGGCGCGCTTGCGGTGGCGTGCTCCCAATGCGAGCTGCTCCTTGGGCGCCCACCTGCCTTTTGCTTCCAACCCGAGCTGAAAACGTTAAGCCGTGACCGATCCGCGTTCTTGTCTTCCGTTGGCTTGTCTTTTTGCCGGGCGCTCACTTGGTGGGCGCGCTTGCAGTGGCGTGCTCCCAATGCGAGCTGCTCCTTGGGCGCCCATCTGCCTTGTGCTCCCAACCCGAGCTGAAAACGTTAAGCCGTGACCGATCCTCGTCCTTGTCTTCCGCTGGCTTGTCTTTTTGCCGGGCGCTCACTTGGTGGGCGCGCTTGCGGTGGCGTGCTCCCAATGCGAGCTGCTCCTTGGGCGCCCATCTGCCTTGTGCTTCCAACCCGAGCTGTGACGTGCTCCCAATGCGAGCTGCTCCTTCGGCGCCCCTCTGCCTTGTGCTTCCAAACCGAGCTGTGGCGTGCTCCCAATGCGAGCTGCTTCTTGGGCGCCCATCTCCCTTGTGCTTCCAACCCGAGCTGTGGCGTGCTTCCAACCCGAGCCGTGGCGTGCTCCCAATGCGAGCTGCGCCTTGGGCGCCCATCTGCCTTGTGCTTCCAACCCGAGCTGTGGCGTGCTTCCAACCCGAGCTGTGGCGTGCTCCCAATGCGAGCTGCTCCTTGGGCGCGCCCGTCTGCCTCGTGCTTCCAACCCGAGCTGAAAAACGTTAAACCGTGACCGATCCTCGTTCTTGTCGTCCGCTGGCTTGTCTTTTTGCCGGGCGCTCACTTGGTGGGTGCGTTTCGTGCGAAGGGTGGTGCGGTGAACGCGCTGCTTGTCGGGTCTACCTGAAAATTGGCCTCGGGTCATTCGTAGGGTGGTCGGCTTGCGGTGTGTTGCCGTGTCCGCTTGGTAGCGCATGAGCAGTATTGACGGCAACGCTCATCTTGGGAAGGCACGGTGCAACACCGCAAGTGGTGCTTCTGTGGCTCCCAACGAGGGCTTGCTTCTTCGGTTGTTGGGTCCAAGATTTTCGGTTAAGTTACTTCGATGATGCCTATCACGCATTTCTCTTTCGGTGGAAGTGTCCTTTCGTGTGAAGGGTGGTGCGGTGAATGTGCTGCTTGTCGGGTCTGCTTGAAAATTGGCCTCGGGCCATTCGTAGGGCGGTCGACTTGCGGTGTGTTGCCGTGTCCGCTTGGTAGCGCATGAGCAGTATTGATGGCAACGCTCATCTTGG
>BSBM01004088.1:0-43597 GCA_027924585.1 Larix kaempferi
CGAATAAAATAAGCCTTAGGGCACCAAATGTGTGTTGCCCAGAAAAGGAGATAGGAGGCTGTTGTCCTCTGAAGCAACACTCCTACCAAAAAGGCTGAAGCAAATAAACTCTATATAAAAAATTGGCTGGATAGGCTAGAACTGGTCCGAGGACTTTATCTCTATCTATGATGCCCCGCCGCTGGAACTTAAAGGAAGTGGACTATATGGATTTTATCCTGGTTTAGCAGGTGCTATCCCGAATATAAGTCGGCAACTCCGCATGGGTCTAATTGGTCGGGGCCGGGATTGCTCTTCGAAGTCTTCCAGATTTAGGCGCTGAAATTGGTACTGCTATTCTGACTGCCTCTTGGTACCCCTGTTTGCCGGGAGCACTGGAAATAAAAAAGTAATAATATTAAGTAGTATATGGTCTGGGGGTAGCTGAAGGATGAGATATATAAATCCAAGGCCTCTACCATATATAAGGCCCCGGCCCCCTGTATGAAGACCAGAATAATGTGGAGAGTGAATTGTGTTACTATCTTCACAAGCAATGGAACCATCTGCGTAATGCATAATACCGGGGGCATATAAAAAAGTGCTAATAAGTCTCGGGCTCTTGTCTGTGGCAAAGCCGACATAACCAGTCCTCCCGTGGAATCTGGTGTTCAGCGTCTATCCAAAGCTGATGAGAGCCCACCCAAAATTGGCCTAGGTAAATTCGGATCACGTGCATCCAATGCCGGAGTATTAGGGGGTATAAAAATGAGACTGTCCCTTAGCTCCATTAAGTGCTCTGCATATAAAGGCCATCTTGGGCTGAAATCCCCTGAGGTGCAATCCAACTAATATTAATATATCGCCTGTCAATATCCTCCCTGATAATTCCGTTCATCTCCTGCCTAGTAGGTAGGAAGTTACCAAGGGCATAAATAGTACTCTAATTGGGAAGGCAATCCATCAATATGCCAGCTGGTTGAAGTAAACATGAAACATTTTGAAACCAGCAGTTTACTCTCTCCAATGGGGCGGACTGAGATATGGCCTCCAAAGAGCAAAGGGCAAGGCATGGGTACCGATCCCTGCCTACAGCTGAATCTGCATAACTCTGGAGATAACGCAATACTCAACAAGTCTAAATTCTAATATCTAATCGAAAATGGTGCCCATTAAACTCTGCTTGAATGGTGTTGGGAAATTGAACTCTTGCATCTGATGATGCGACGGAGCAAGATGGTCTGGACTATCTTGTCACGGGCCCAATAAAACTAAAGAAGGCTAGGCTAAAGAAGGCTAGGACCCCACACCTCCGAAAAAAAGACTGTGGATCTAATAATTGAGTCAATGAGGTCCAATTTGGACGATATGTCTTGGAAATGGTGCCAGAAACATTGTATCTATAAGAGGGCTAGGGATCCGTATCCCTTATTTACCCAGGGTTGGAGAGCGTAGTTTTTTAGCTCACCAGCTTAAATAAGTGGGATAATTTATATTTGAAGAGACATTATATATGCTATCATTACTTTTTTGTTACCTTACGGGGACGTGGTGCGAAACAGATATATCCTGGTGGGAACGGAGATAAGAGACCTGCTTTGTTTAACCTTCCGACGAATAACTTTCCCGCTTAATTTAATAATACAACCCACGACTACCTATCGTGACGAACTACACTACCCCATGCTGACTACATACCATTGGGATTAGAGCTGGGACTAATCCATAAAAAGAGCGGGTGCTACCAACCAATAGCTGGGAATCCACAATAAACAGAGCGGTCACCTGTTACGGATGGATATGCTTTGACGATTGAAAGCCAACAGCTTCTTTTTTGCCCTAACGGGGACGAGTTGCTCAACTTATAGATAGTTCGATCCTACCATGGGGGTATGCTTTGCTAAATATAGAGATACCTGGCAGAGTAGACGTGGACAGATATTATCTTTTGGAGATGCCCAGTTAGCACAAGTATGAGGGATTTCTTTATTTGATGGATTGCCAGTCTTTTAGAGGGGTGGTCCGGAGGACGACTACTGCCAACGGATAGACCGCGGGTGGGGTAGACAGAATGAATGTTCCCGGGACGGGGCTTACATATACGGAACACAGGGTTCCTACAGCACCAGCACATAGAGCACCAGTCATTGCAGTAGCCAGTCATTGCCAGAAGGTCATAGCCAGATATCATATTACATATTTCTTTTTACCAAGTTACCAAGTTGGCGCCATACGTGAAAGAGAAGTAATTATCACCATATGATAAATGGACCCCCATGTTTCCCACCGGACGAGCAGATCCATTGAGCCATGGTCCCACCAAACAATATTTATTTATCCAGGGACTACCTGCTCGAGGGTAGACACTAAGTTAGCTTGCTACTTAATTCTTTAAAAACTTATAATTCACTGTTTTATTTTAGCCACACCACGTTTTTAGGGGGTACGAGGTCCAACGGAAGGAGGGCTCGACTAAAAGGAGAGGCATTATCCCCCCTCATCGCGGATACTAAAAAATTTTTTATTACTAAAATTCCCCCTTTTAATCACGTTTCTTGTGTTAGGCGCGATGGATTTATTCGCTTGGCTGGGCTACTCGACTGGGCTCATAGAGTGGGCTATTCAACTGGGCTGAATGGGATGGCCCCTTTGCTATTCGACTGGGCTAATTGGCTTGGCTAATAAAATTGGCTAATACACTGGGGACTAATCCAATGAAAGGGGGGGCCCTATTCACACAGATACACTTTTAGCTACTCACAAGGCATACTCACAGGGGAATAATACACAAGGAGAGGACTAATCAATGGGGGGGCTGGGACTGGGTTAGCTATACCTCAAACAAGAGTGAGGTGTACGACAGCTATATTTTTATATATGATTCAACGGGGGGTGGGTTAGGTGCACCGATTCACTTCTTCACCCAGTACATGTTTACCAGAGAGGTTAAAAATACTACACGTTACCACCGACGACGAGAAAAGGAAAATACACGATGGCACTAGAGCTTACCGATACGAAACAGAGTTCCTACAGCCGCTTACATTTAGAACTACTCAAAATGGGGACTATTCGATGGGGCTACTCCTACAGAGACACAAGGGATACACATATTGCATACACACAGAATTGACAGCAGGTACGTAACACTCATAAGCTGTAGTAGCCAGCCTGTTTGCAGTATCAGCTAGAAGGTCAGCATGAACCTCCTCTATTCAGGAACCTATACTCAGCAAACCTAGAACTCTTGTCAGTGCATGAACAAAGGTCTAGTCGGTGCCAAGTAGTGTCAGTGCCCAGGAGTCATACAGAAAAAAATCCCAGGAATCAATGCCGCTACTTGATCAGTCAATGCCAGGACTCTTTGACGCTAGGCGATACCAAGAGTCAATTTAAAGAGTACATGACAGTCATAACCCATAGGCAACAGTCTCATAGCCAGTCAGTGATAGAACTCTTGGCAGTGCATGAATGATGTTCTACTCATGGGAAGCTATACTCATTTGAAACTCTACTCATACAAGCTCTACTCAGTGCATTAACTCTAGTCCGTACCCAGTTTTCCGTGCCCAGTTTTCACATCCAGGAGGTAGATAGACAGTATCATTCCAGGAGGTGGTCATAAGGAGGTAGCCAACAAGTTGAAGGAAGGCCCAGTGGATGTCGAAGATGGACAAGTTGATTACTTGCTTCTTATACTTGATGGGAGTAAGGAGCCAGGGTTGGACGAGAGGAAATGGACCCACGTTATTAACAAACAATCAGAAAGGAAAACCACGATAACCGAGTCACCTTCAAAACATGATACATCCACTCGACATGGTATGGTACCAGTGAGTTAGTCAGTTAGTCAGTTAGTCAGTTAGTGAGGGTCATTCCCGATAGCCAATACCTGGAATAACCTCATTCACACACGGGCACTGTCTGTCGAGAGACCCTCATTCCCAGTTTAGCATTCCAGCAGTCGGTTGCCACAGGGAAGGGGCATTGACAGTCTGCCGATATAAGATCATTACCTGAGGGGCTTTTACAACCGATAATTGCCGATTGATCATTCCCAGCCGAGAGACCAACCCAACCGGGTCATTACCAGTCATTGCAGCACATATACACGGCCCACATAGAAGCAGCACATACGGAGATATAGACCCTAGACCCTCGACCCTCGCTACATCGAACTCGATGAAGAAACCATAGCACTCCACCTCGACCCTCAACCCTTGACCTATAACTCTTACTAGACCTAGAAACTCTTCCTCAACCTATACAGAAACATATACCTTGACTTATTTACATATACCTTGGCTTTTAATCAGACCTTATTTTTGGGCTTGGTGCTTATAGCACATTCGGAATGTCACTTATTTTTCATTTCAAAATAGAAAAGTTTCAAACAGCAATAGAACAAATTACCTCCAGCCCGACTTTATTAGGGCTGCTAGGAAAGCAGAGCAGAAGTGCAAGGAACTTATGATAGCAAGCAGGCTCAACCTAGAAAAGTGCATAAATCATAACACAGGGAGACTAAGGCAACTATCAAACAGCTTTCCAGTCAACCCATGGTATGACATGGCATGCCAAAATACAAAGAAGACCTACAAACTAAACCCCACCAGCGTAAATATAAAGCCCTACAAACAGGTTGTAAGGACCCTGAAGGGCAAATATGTAAAAGAGACCAGAGCACTGCTAGGCATGGAAAAAAAGAAACCCCAAAGAGTTCACAGCTGCAAACAATAAAAAAAGTAAAATAACATTTAAGGGCTGCAATGGCTGTCATGCACAAAACAGCTTTATGAAAACATAACAGCAACAGGTATGCCCTCAGAAAAGGCGCTCAAGGGAATGTTTTCACAATAGATAAAGTGGAAGAAAGTATAAAAAGGCTAGAAGTGGGGAAAGCAAAGGATATCGAAGGCCTCCAAGCAGAACACCTCAAGTGAGGGCAGGAATATATAAGCCATTGCTTATCAGCGACACTCAACCAAATGCTCTTGGAAGGCCCTCAAGTTAAAAAATGCTGGATCACAAGTTTCATTATATTGATCTTCAAAGGAAGGGAGAAGAACAACCCAGGGAACTACAAAAAAATAATGATCAGCTTGGTGTTCATAAAACTAATGGGAGGAATTATAGGAAGGAAACTTGGTAAATGGACAGAAGATGTGGAAAAAAAGGCCCGGTGTATTCTAGTATGCCGATATATTAAACCTTTAAGAGGAAAGAGGTCTCACCCGAGGCATGTATTATTATTGTAATTTCATTAATGTGTAGAGTAGTGGGAAGTGGTGGAGGTGCAGATGAAATTAGTTCACTTTTAATCACATTCATTCAAATAGGAAGGAAACCAATCATGTACAGAAAAGAAAAGAATATAGATATAATCCATATAGCATACAAGAACAAAGATATATGCCGAACATCTCTGTAACTCATTGTATTAAAAGAAAATGGATTACGTATAGGCTTCAGCCTTACAACAGACTATCAGATCACAGAACTTTACGAAGTAGACACCATCACCTAACGGAAACAGAACTAACAATAATGAGCAACAACACCAATCGTTACAATATAAGTAGAACCCATATGTATAGCCTGGGTTAAATGGTTGTAGAAGATTCTAAATGAATCTTTAATTTAAACCTATATTCCACTATTATGAAAGGCCTCTGCTCGTTTCATCTTAATGCGTAGAGGCTTCTGGTTGGTGAACTGTGGTTGATCCAATGCTTTCCCTTTTTGTCCTCATACTCAGGCTCTGCGGGATCAGTGTCTTATGCGGATCATCCTACTCTGTCGAACTCGGATATTCGTATCTGCTCCTTGGTAAAATAATAGCCCCCACAGTTCCCTGACCACTTTGTCGAACTTATTCCAAGTTGGTTACGGTGTTGACCTCTTAAAACATGGGCTCTAACTTTGGAATGTCCCGGATTGATGCATATTGAAACAGTTAAAAAGCCGACCACTTCCATATTTTTTATAGCGTTATGTTTCTGATGGACGAAGTCGGCATGTGTATCCTTTGTATTAGTCTCTTCTGGCGGACCCTTCTCTAGACAGGGTCTTACCTGAGCCTAAGCTCTCTTTTTAATGTCTCTCGTAAGAGAAGACGAACTGTTCTTAAGCTTTCCACTCAAGTTCTCCGGTCATGTTCCACAGGAAGTTATCTTTATCTTCCATGCCATCTTGCCGTATTAAAAGCTTCCTAGCTTCATCCATTTTATCTGTGCTATCGATGGTTACAGTCTCCATGTATGCATGGTTATATTTATCGTGGTATCTCTCTAGCTTCGATTTTCTTTTTTAGCTTTGCTATAATCTTATTTTGGTTTCAAATTCTGCCCATAGAAGAAATTCTGCCCATAGAGTATGACTCTTAATGCACAACAGATCTAACCATCCAAATTAGGTATTGGCTTCATAAATTGTAGGGTCCCTAGTAAGTCCATTCTTTCCTTCTGTCTTTGTCCTCTACTTTCTGTTGATCTTCTTCTTTTGCGGCTGCGATCGCTCCTTGTCTTTCTTCTTTGTCCGTGGTCTCTGAATGTTGTAGCCCTCTGAATGTCTCCACTACTTGACGCAGCACAGTAGGTTACTTTGGTGACCATGTTGCATGGCTTCTTGGCCACGTAAAATGGCTTATGGGAGGAACGGTAATATTTTATAAATAAGAGCAATCAGCTCCTGTTCCACCCTGGTAGCCTATAATGGACTGCAGCCTTTCCTTTCTAGCATCCCACACCTGTTTATAAATTGTTCTGTCCTGCAATGGATTGGTCATCTTACGCCTTCCACTGGGTTTCCTGCTCGCGAGCTTGGTTATAGGTAGTGTGTAGGGACTCGCTTTGTACAATATGCTTCTCCACTGTTTCTTTCAATTGAGGATTTTAGGCTTTTAGTTGCTCTAAATATTGGTCATTGTTTCTCAGCCTTGAGTTCAAATCCCCTCTGGAGTTAATCACAATGGCATCTAATTAAGTGATGTCCTGCTTTTATAGGTCTACTTCCTTGAGTTCTACAGAGGCATATGCCTACGACGATATCTAGAAATGCTAAGCCCTTCCCCCAGTCTGCCCAGTTGAGTCTATCATGGATTAGGTGAATCCAAACTAAATCAGACCTTGTTCCCTGAAGGGTTGTGGTGAGATTGCAGACTCCTCCTAACATTGGTTAATAGATTACCCGATTCCAGAACTAAGTTGACCTACTTTATGACGAGCATAGTTCCAGGATGAGCCCGCTATATTCATCTATTATGGCCTCTTAATTGGACTAATTCATAACTACAGACCAGCCAAACCTATTCCCTAGCTAGGAACTAAGGTTCTAGGCTTCCTACGCATTTAGATCCTGCGCCACTGATGTAGCCTTATCTCTCGGGCTTACTTGCGTCTTGTTGATCTTAAATTTAGACTCTGCGGGGTTTATAGGGGCATCTAAGTCTGCATTTATTTTACTGGGACTTCTGCATAAGTCTCCTTCGTTAGGTTCTCCTATTGGGACAATTCAATTGTACAAGATGTCCAATGGCAGTTCCACGGTCTTGCCGGTTTCTAGTTTTTAGCTCTCTGCGAAAGTCATCAGAATGTGAATCTCTCGTGATCTCTTGCACCTAAATAAACACAGCTGTGGTAAAATGTGGCATGGAGGGTAATATAAAAAACCCTATTGGTTGCAGAGATTCGACGGGATATTCTTAGGTACCTTGCATCTTTCGACCACATTATCCTACGACTTGCAGTTGGAGAGACTGCTGCAGTTTCAATATTGATGACTTCGTCTGCCCACTTTGCTGGACTAAAGCATAGACTTCTGCTATTACTGTTTAAGTATTGGTCTGAGGCGAGGCAGTGACACTATGAGGCAATCTGCTGCTAGAGGCATCTAAGTTGCAGGATGACCCGACAGAGCTATTCCTATCTTTTATAGAAATTCTGGCTCTCAACGATGATAGGTGCCACCGCTCCTTCCCTGCCAAGGGTACTATACTGACCTGATTCTTTGTCTTATTCTTCCTTCTAAATAGTCCACAGCTTATTACTTCAGGTAACTGCGGGGTTATATTCTGCGATGTGTAACAAATAGTGTATCTTCTGCTTTGACGGACCACTAGAGAAGTATCAAGATGTTGTCTCCTTTTTCTACCTATTCTCCCTCCTTAGGCCATCGTGTGAGGTTCTGTTTAACAAGCTCGGGGATTAGCATGAAGTAAAAGGTTTCAAATTATTAATATTGATTCGCACTTAATCACTGAGCCGCTGGGCGTATGTAACAATAAGGGAAACTAACTTCAAATGTGTACCGGCCTCCATATGTGTCGATCATCACCTTTTGGATCTTGGAGGACTTTTGTACTGCCTCATACATAGCGCGGAGTTTTCTCTGTCAAAGAATAAATCGATAACAGTCTTATTAGGCTTTTTGGGGTCGCAGATTAGCTCTTCATCTCGTGGTGTCGATAACTTAGTTGTAGGTTCTCTTGTTATCAAGCCAAATCTACCAGTTCTCCTCATTGCGTGAAGGTCATAAACATAAGAAACGTTTTTCACTTTCAATCCTTTTATGGTTCTGCGCATTCAGGCAGTTATGAATGATCTCATCGGTTAGGTGGGAGACCCAATCCATCTGAATCCTTGCGGTACAAGCATCCGCCACATAGAATAGACCGCCTACTTAGACAATTCATTAGCTCAGCAGGTCCTTAGGGACCCGTGTTATACAACAACTGTGTGAACATGGTAATGATAAATATCTTAATTGTGGGAAATTGAGCCAATCTCATAAGCCTTACCTTCCTTGTGTCAGGAGCTCTCCGTCCTATAATGTGGTAAATCCTCTCTCCCTTTGGTCGAGCCTTACCTGGTAAATAATCCTCTAATTTTACTATCTATATAAGCAGGCTCCTATATCTACCCTGCTTCAAGCTGGCATATAACCACACCCCCTTGGATAACTCCTCGCATTTTTCGCTCCATTCTGGGTCTCACTGGCCTTGGCTGGCGTCGGTCCTTCTCCCTCAAATGAACCTACTGGCTCACACCAATGAGTGGATCTTCCCCGCCACAGCCTGCCTCAACAGTAGGGATTTGGGGATTAGTTGGTATGCTTTCCGCTGTATATGGTGATTTCCCATTCATTCGGGCCGATAGGGGAGAAAGAGAGTCGTAGGAAGACTCGATAGAGGGATTTATCCTTGCCCTCCTTGCCCTCCCTTCGGTCAAGCAAGTATACCTTTGGTAAAGCAAGCCTTTCCTTACTAGAATTCGGTAATAGAGATTGGGCATCTGAACTTATAACTAATAAGGAGGAAAATCAGCGGGAGTCACATTCAATGGAATCGACCCTGCGATTGCGAGCGTAGGTGGGGACTTTATTTCTTTGAAACGACTTTGATTTCCGATTCCTCTCAGTACTAGCTAGAAAGACGGAAAGAGTATAACGTTCTCGAATAAAAACCTCTGCTCTAGGAGTCGTAGATTTACTTCTCCATTGGGCATTTCCATAGTATCAAAGAGTCTCGAGCGATTCACTAACGAGATCGCTTGGCGAAGTGTAGAGGCAGGCACCCACTGCGTTATCTCGGAATTCCTTCGAATAATTAACTTACTTCACTTAAATAGGGAAATCTTTACTTTAATCTGACTGAGTTATTTCTTATATTTCGATATCACTCTAATCGAACGGTATGATTTGTACTATAATTATATAAGTAGTTGAAATTGCTCTCTCCACCATGGAGGATCTAAAAATGCACTCATTCGTGGGTGGCGGTCAATGAGCGTCATTAGGCACTCACTCGACCATACATAGGGTCCGAAGGTAATTCATGCACCGACGTAAGGAGGTAGGTAGGTTGAGGGCCATTAGGCGCTCGCTCGATAGGGAGAGCACTTACAGAGGGAGTACTGGAGAGCTTAATACTATACCTATTTATTGGCCATAGAGGGCTAATACTAGCTATACCTATTTATTGGCAGGCTAATATTTATTGGTTTATAACCTTTCAGGCAGGGAATATAGCACCGAAGGGTATGCGCTCGACCTATTGCTCGATTGATTGGGAGAGTATACATCTATTATGAACAAACAATAGATGCATCCCTTACATATATCTGGTAACAACTGTAAGGGTGAACCTATATGCGGGAACGACTTTTTATGCTCCACGTAATAACTAGCCATGGTTTAGCAGGTCTGGCTTAAATCCAAGGGAAGTAGGCCTCCCCAAGCATATTAAACCCATAGAGTGAGGGCGTGGACTCCCAACCAGCTCTGCCCACACCAAGTAGTAAGGGTCATTGGCAATAGAAATACTATAGGTGCCTACGGTCCATTAGTCAGGGCTACAGTGTGTTGGCGGGCTAAGGATGCTCCTCAAAGCCGATGGGTTGACGGGCTTCGGGCCGGATCAAAGCGCCAAGGTCTGAGTTCCAATGCCGCTAGGGGAAGCACCAACGAGGGAGCTGGCAATAGATTGATTCACCAATAGAATAATTTCATCTTTTTCAATTCCTGACCAACTTCCATTTCATTTTATAAAAGGTATATTGTGTACCTCATAAGTAGTGAGTGTAGCAATAGGAGGACTGGATATAAGGTTATGTATAATAGGTATTGGTGTAGGTAGGTGTAATTCAGTGTGAGTAGTAGTAGGAGTTATAGCGGTAGTGGGCGGGATAGCTTTTTTTAAGGCTATTGCTTTTTAGATTGCTTTAAGGAAGTTATTATTTACTCCTCCCAAAGGGAGTACTCATGTTTATTATTCAGTCTAATCCGTCTAAGTAGGTAGGTTAGGTAGCTCGGCAAGTGCTATCGTTCATGCGCGTAGGTAAGATCGTTTAATGATTCAAGTTCAATAGTTAGTGCACCATTGATCGTGTACCATTTGATAGTGCACCATTGGTTCGAGTACCATTGGTTCGAGTACCATTTGTTCGTATACCATTTGATAGTGCACTATTTTTAGTGGCCCATTTGTTCGTGGACAATTAGCTAACGAGAGAGAGAGCTATAGGAAGCATTTAATTTTTTGGCACAGATAATCATTTAATGGGATAGCTATTCACCTTGACTTATTAACTCCGACCGATAGGTAGGCTCATGTTTCAGTTTTCGAATCAGTAAGTAGAGGTAGGCGCCATTTTATCTGGCACAATGGGATTAGTAGGTAAACACTTGCTTGAGGTATAAGTCAGTTAACGGCTTGGCCAGATTGCAACTATCCTCTAGGTTTCAGTTAACTACTAGAACAGATAGGCAACAAGACTCAAGGTTCAGTTTAGAATCAGTATCGATTAATAAGTAAAGAGGTTCAGACCGCTTTTACGGGACTATTCGCTTTGAACACAGCTTTTACGGGACATTGAATCCGTCCCATTAATTGGTTGGGACCATTTGACGGAACAATATCCTTTTCCCCATGCCACGATGTACGAAGACACGAGGTGCGAGATATCTTTTTTTTCCAGCTTTCACGGGACTATTTATTCCCCATGACACAATGTATGATGACTATGTCTATTTCAAACTATGTACGAAGACACAAGGTCCTAAACTATTTATTCTTCTTCCAAGAACTACTATTCTATTGATATCCTTTGCCTATGTTCGGTAACACTATTTCTCCATCGCTTCCAGCTTGAAGCTTTGAGCGAATGTATTCCCTCACAATTGTTTGGTCAAAGTAAGTATAAACCCTCCCTTTGTTTGTATTTGAGACACCTTTTATTCTTATCTGTTCCATTGTTTGTATAACTCGGCTATCGAGGATCAAGCGCAAGAGCAGCACAAGGTGCGGTTCACAGCTTATTAGCTTAACAACTGGCTAGCGAGGACCTAATAGCGGCACGAGATCCGGTTGAAAGATAAGAAGTCCGGGAACTTTCTTTTCTTAATAGGTTGATGCTTCACTTTTCGTTAGGGTTAAGCAAGCGTAAGTATGTGCTTAATAAATGTAGTACAAGTTTTCATCTGTAGAAGCCACAAGGATGTACGGAGCTATTAAGAGCTGGCCACCCACGGATACCGGCTTTGAAGCAGCCGGCAACAAGCGTACACTATTATTTATTTGCATGGATCCCTGCTTCTTATTTATTTAGTTTACTTAATAAATGTCCAGTAGGCAATGAGAAGAGTCAGCACCTAATACTACTGTTGCATCTCTGAAGAGCCAGCACCTATATTTATAGAGGGTCAAGTGGGGCTACTTGTTTTAGGATATATCTAATTATCATACGGGAAGCTAAAATGCATCCGTCACCAAAATGGTACAGGTAAAGGTTTATCCTGGCTACCTTTACTGTTGGGCCCCAGCGAACCCGGCAATAGAGTCAAGCTAGTGTTTAGCATATATGAAGTAGTCTCCGGTGACGATCTATAAGGGTTTCAAAACCTCTCTTTTGGTAACACCTTTAGATTACTGGAGTATACTTTATTATTATTTCCTTATCTCTGTATGCATGTGTTTAGGAGCTAAAGGTTTGGACTAATCCTTATAAAGGTTGCAGCACTAAGATGCAGCCCGTCACTCTTATCGTATGGGTTCTGGCACTACAAGGGATCTGGCAACAATAGAGATCGCAGTGTAAGGTGGGACAAATACTGGTTTAGAAAAAGGGCTTTGAAAGGAAAGGCTTGCTTGACCAAAGGTATACTGCTTGACCGAAGGGAGGGCAAGGGAGGGCAAGGATATCACACATCGACAGCCAAGCATATAACTAACTCAGTTGGTAGGCGTTTAGTCAACCCCATTCAAAATAGAAAGGTGGACTCAGGGCTGATAGCGCTAAGCCTCAAAGCCTACCAACTTCAAGCAAACTAGCGGAACAGGATCAAAAGTAACTGCGGCCGAGTTTAAATTGAAATACTCCTGATTCATCAAATTCCGATTCGGAGTTCTGATTCGGCAAAATATGAATCAAGTGATTCTGAAAAGATGATGATTCAGCAATAGAATCAGTTCAAACTCTAAGGAGAGATGACAGCGGCGCTTCCGCATAGAATGCCACAGTGTCGTCCGAGAGGCTTCTTGAAGTCGGCCTGCCCGGACGATATCAGTTAGTGAAAGAAAGGTGGACGTAAGTTTGATCAAAACTAACCATCTTAGAAGGACTTATTGGAAGACGGGACCATCCGATTCCAACAAATTGGTATGTCATGTCTTATGCCGTATGTACTGAGGTTCCTCGGGAGACATGGTCAAAGCCCTTCTATATATCCTCAAAGATAAGAAATATCGTGGACTCAAGCGTAATTACATATATAAAGAATGAATGGAAACTGCTTTTCAGCATTCGAAAGGAAATGTTGCTCTCCCTAGGGATAAATTCCATTATTTAGAGACTTCAATTGTATGCCTTCAATCCACCATTTGCTCATTACTTTGTGATAATACACCTGCCCTGATAATTTTATATATTGTTTAGTATCCAGCATTAACATGGTCAATAATCTATTTAATCATCTCTGCACATGGAAAAACATCAGGTCTAGCAGCCACATTGTGTAGGTGTGACCTTCAAATGTTGGGGTAGACATGTTATGTTCCTCATTTTCGGCCGGATCAATTAGTATGGGTAGAGGGGGCTAACTTTTTGTATTTGTATTTTTCTTTTTTATTTTCTTATTTAAGCTTTGTTCTCTTAGAATCCATATATATTTCTCATACCACTCATTGGAACAACAGAGCACGTTAATGATATTAGTACAGGCGGTAAGGTTTTGGTTTAACATATATATTATTAGAATGCATTAGGGCTTTAACCTTTTGTAATAGAATCGGCATCGAAGCTCCAAAGTTGGCGTAGAGAAAAAAAGAAAGAGCTTACCTGCCTTGATTAGTAGTATAGCGGCAGCCCATGCTTGTTAGTTGGTTGATAGGTGAAAGCCCCCGACCTACCTATTGGTAGCGGCGTATTCATAGGGTTCCTTCCCCATTAACCCAAGGGATAAGTAAAAGATAAGGTAAAACAGAAAGTCTTGGTTGTTAGGCTGGTTAATACAAATGCTGGTTGTAAGTGCCGACCCAAGCACGCACGTACAATCACTAAGTATAGTCAGTAGAGAAGGGTGATTAACTGGGTTGGTAGCAATAGGTCGTTGCACAAACATTTATCCAGTAGGCTTCAAAAGAGAATACAAATAGTATAAAGTGCTGACCCCCATTCAATCTCATAAGTTCAGACATACCTGAGTCACCTGCATACCCGAGAGGATAAGTACCCATCCATGGCCGACAGAAGAAGAGGGTTCCCTCCTATGTTAACAACTGATGATTTATATTGAGTTCAAGTTGACACTGGGTGAGTTAGATTGTACCCCAGCACAGGGATACCCAATAGAAAGAGTTCACCCATCGATCCTACGAACAAGATTGTGGATTATGTTACCATGTGACCACCAGAAGTGGAGCCATGTTGTTACCAGATAAGCATAGCGATTAAGTCCCTTAGTTACCAACAGAATAAAAAAATAGAGGTCCGCCAACCAAGTCCACCTACTCCTATGGCACTAGACCCTTAACTACACCAGGGAGGGGATATAGATAAGAGCCATTCCCAAATTCAACATTCCGAGTTGACACAACAGACGGGAGAGATTAAGCCAAGGTGTTTCCATACAAACATATCCATTGCAGCCAAGTTGATACCATATGGGTTTGAGATTGGGGTTCACCCAATTAGGCACGGAGTAGAGAACTTAATGTGCTCCGTATCAGAGCGGCCAGGGAGGGGGTATTGGCCAGGTAGAACAATTTCTCTTCCTCTTCGATCGAGCTAAATTAGTTTTTTGCCTCCCCCACCCACTGGAGGATGGAACTTGGTAGTCCAGTAATGAGTTTTATTGGCCTAGTGCCTAACCGAGGGTGTAAAGAAAGGGTGGCACCCCCGGATGGTAATTCACGAGTTGAGTATGGTAACAGCAGTATCCAGTTATATTAGTTACCGAAGGAGTATACTAGTTAAAGAAGCTGTTGTGGGAGTGAAAGCAGGATGGAAAGTGAAAAAGGGGTGAGGGCAAGCTTTGCTCCGTTAGGACAGGAAACAAAGAATATTCTGGATGGATTGTTCGGAAGACAGGGATACTATATTAGACAGATCGAAGTTCTCACGGAGCCTCACTTACCTTACGGTTGTTGAACAAGAATGGGACTCGGTAGTCGATTAGTTGGAAAATTACTCTCCCGGGCGGGGCCAGCCGGATGATTAATAGAAATAAAATACATGGGGGGTATTAAATGAAATAATTATAGATAAAATAATCCCTTGAGTGGAGTGTGTGGGAGGCAAGAAAAAAATGTTGACACGTGTCTGGAGGAAGTACAATGTTACAAACAGAAAGGATGTCTGGCATAGTCGAGGGATATGAGGAGACAGGCCATAAAGTGGTGAAGGCCTGGAACCATCATGGCTCACCTTCCATGCACAAAATAAGTTTATACTGCTTACCTCCATAAAGGACAAGCTTTAACCATGAGTATTATGGCAGGAGTGGACGTGGATATAGTCGAATTAATGAGGGCTGATGGCAAGAAAATTGTAACTCTTTATAATAATTGGGCCTTTAAAACTCTGCAGGGATTTTGTTATATGTTTCGAATTAGGGGATAATTCTGTCCCTCCTCATAGTCACTATAGGAATAAGGCAAGGTCTTCAGCGATGGCAGCAGCAACTTACAATAGTTGGTTTTTAGTTGAAGTAAATAAATAAGTAGAGAAATTGAAAGCAGGGTCAGTAAAAAGAGGGGCATGACTTTCAGTGTTAAAGTAATAAGGATTATTCCAATATTCCCTTTGGTTCCATAAACTGTATTTTATTATGTAGAGAAACCAAAAGTTTGAAGCTTGTGGATACGTACTGGCATTTGAAGACATTCATTGCTGACTGTGGAAGAGGCTACTAGCTGAACGAAATCCTCACTAAATTGGACCAACTAGACCAGAAATACAAGAACTTAATGAATGCATTTTGGGGCCCGGAGGCAGGGAGTGAGGATCTGGATAGGCCACCTTTAAGTATTGAATTTACCCCTTTAAAAAGGCCAGGGTCAGGGAATATCAATTACGGGATACTTCCCATACACCACCTTTTCACTCTACAATTTACCATGCGTGACTTAGGTTGATTAAGGGATTTTACCATCTCATACGCGTAGGGCTCACCTGACCATCGGAAAGGTGAGGACACCCTTTCATTCTACAATTTATCGCTTTTTACATAGCTTACCCGTACAGAAGCAAAGGTGGAAAAGGTAGGAGCAGAGCAAGCAAAGACAGAGGCAGGAGAGGCAGTTTACCTATTTGAAATCCTACAGATAAAGTTATAGATTCAGTAGACTCAGTAGTTCCAGCAGCATCTCAGCTAGTTCCTAAGCCGGTTGATTCACTACCTTGCGAGGTATCTATCCCTTACCTGGGACTACCTGGACTGTAGGGTAAGGCCCCAAACGGATTACAGTTCCTCCCATAGTACTCTTCTAGAAGGATCATCATACATAAGAGCCTAAACTTCGCCTAGCTTCTCTAGTTACAGAGCCCGTTCGATATGGAGATGGGTATACATATAGGGCTTAGTCTTTTGAGCTGACTCTATCTAAGGCTTGAACGGAGCGGCTTAAGGCAAGTGACCTTATGGCTTTAACTCTTAAGACCTTAGGGGGACTAAGACTACAAGAAGTCCATAATTGTAGTTAGTAGGGCTAGTAGTACGACTTGGAAGCTAATATTATCTATTGGGAATAATCCATGGGAGCTGCTCTAATCCGCTATAATACCCTAGCTCCGCTGCTAATACAATGACTACTACTACTTGCTTGCGGTCTTAGCTGTATGGGTTCCATGTACACTAGCCGGACTATACTATTAGCCTATGTAAACAGGATGGAGTTATACGTGACACCACCACCTCTTGATCCACCGTGCCCTGGAAGGAAACGTGTTCGTGCCAAGTTATCCATAACCTATACCCTATGGGCCTTATATCGAGGTTATACATTATTGGTGACTAATTTATGCATTTTCCTACTACAGTTTGGAATCCAGCTTTGGTGGGCTTTCCCCAAGGCGACACCGAAGGCCTACCTCCTTTAGTGCATCCCTAACCTCCTCCATGAGGATGATCCACTGGATCCATCGCAAAACCTCTCACTATGGGGCGTTTACCTAACCACCAGCTTTGTCCCGCTTTCCTAAGCTTACGTGCACCATGTAACGGATTGGAAACTTGCCCAATTGTTGCTTGGCATCGGAAATCTATTTGTTTTTCCACACCGGGAGGTGACCGCACAAGACTTTGTACATTCCCAGGGTAATTCATTACTTTAGCAACGGTTCCTGCAGCTCAAGTAAGCTTCTTAGTACCTTTACCTGGATTATATTCAATTTTATGTACCCATGTTCCGAAGCGAATATTGGCTAATGGCATGCAATTCCCGTATTGATAATACGAATCGAGCATGTTACTTCTTGAAGCAACGTGGGAGTGTTTAGACCAATTGCAATTAATAAATATCTTGCCTGCTTCCAGTGGGTTGACAGCTAATATAGAAGTGACAGGTGCGTAACGAGATATGTTTTAGGCCTTGATTTGATGAGCTTAATCCAAGCCCGATAGCTTCTTGTCACCAATTACTATGCCAAGAAAGCGCTGCTTTCCGTTTGATCCTATGTGCCCCCGAGATACACCTTTGGACTTCGCCGAGAGAGAACGTTTTTTCACCACTCTAAGTTTTATATCATTCGCTCCACCCCGTAAGCAGGCTTACAAGTTACTGCTATCCTTGCCCTCTCTTTGGTCGAGCAAGCAATAAACCTCGTCACAGCTGATATTTTTTCCTTTGTATTAATTGGTGAGGAGGGAGCAGAAAACACTACATTCTAACTTCTGACACTTCCCCCGGCAGGGAGGATAACGAAAATAGGCCGTCCGTAGTTGCCGTAGTAGATTCTCGAATCTCACGCGGCGGAACAAATTATTCTCTTGTTCTGTAGTGACCGGCCCCCCTACGGAAGCTATGTTGCACTCCTTCGATCCATCGTACTAAAGCAATCCGATAATAACAATTTGGGTCATATTCTATCCTTTCCACTATGCCCTACAACTAAGTTGTACGCTTCAAGTAAATTATTCGCAGCAATTGCTTTGATCCCCCTCCACGATGATAAGCTGTAATACGTCCTTATGAGTTTATACCAGCAGATCTCTTGGTACCAACAGTCAATTGCCTAAGCGCTGGGAAATGACTTATTTAATATATCATGATATCATGTCGATTTTTGGAGCTCTTATTTCAACTGCGTATTACCTTAAATTGTCACTGTAGTTTTTGTTGCTTGGCTTCAGTTTCCAGTAATCAACGAGCAAACACGAGAACGTGAGAGCAAGTAATCGAAGAACCAAATGGAGCACCCAATTCAGAGGGTGAGGAGCAAATAGACTTTCCCGCATCACAGCCCTTAGCATAAAAACCCAGTAAATTGGTAAAAAATACGGGCAATAAGGGTTTAAAGGTATTATAAGGTCCTGACTGAAAGGTAAACCCTCCCTTTAAAAGTAAGGTCCTGAAAGGTCAACCCAGTCAGTAAGGACCCTATATTTATTCCCCTAAAAGCCTGAGCTCAAGACCTTTCCCTCCCTTATAAAGAAGGGCAGGACACTTATTTCTTCCCATCCGGGTTAGGCGAAAACACACCATATATATGGGAACACACCGAATCCATACCTGCCGGCCACCACAAATACCGCATTGGGAAATTACCAAATTGGGTAAATAATTAGGGAAATACCAGATTGGTTTGGTTTGGTCGAGAGGAAGTAGCTAGTCTATGGAGAAGCAACTATAGATAAAAAACCATTACCCCGGGCCCGGGAAGCCAGCCAGTCAAAATTAATATATCCCATCCAGTCCAGTAGATGAAAAGACCGACCCTGATACTTTTTTTTATACCAACTTATACCGACCGCCAGTAAAAAAAAATATATTATCTCCTGCGGAAGCGAAAAAAAGCTTTAGTTGACTGATTGAAAGAAAGCCGGTAACAAAAAATATATCTGAAACTTTGAAAATGAGCATTTTTCCTATCTCTTATGCAGATTTATTCTTACTTGTGTTATTGAAGAAATAGCGAATTGGGAAAAGTTGGTCGAAAGGGAGTTCAGGTGTGGGTGCCCTGCTTATAACGAGAATAACATAACGAGGAGAATAGCCAAAGAGAATAGTCCTTTAATAGTAATGCACCTGCCCTCGAATAGTAATGCACCTTCCCTTAAAAAAAGAAATACATCCAGTCACTCTCGCTGCTGCCCTTACAGGAAGGATTCATAGCATGAGTGATCGGCCTTTCAGTTTAGTCACTGTTTCTATGAAGGGTAACATCTCATTTCCTGCCAATAAATTAAATCTATCCAGGCTAAATCATATCGCTGTCGAGGGATTTAATCAACTAACTATACGCACCAAGGGGAATGGGTTTGGTGGAAGAGAAGCAACCAGTAGAGAGAGAACATCTTTAGGTAGGTCTGGTAGGCGAACACAACTCATTTACGACTACTGTATATCCGAATGCATGGCTACGGGGTACAGAGAAGAACCAGTCTTCATAGTGTAGATTCATAGTGTACAATGACGGCAACACAGTAAAGAAAGCCCTTTTTATAACATATGATAACATCAAGGAGAGAACAACAATGCTTCATTACAAGGATAGCTTCGTTACATAACAACAATGCTTCGTTACAACGCTCGCCAGTAATAAGAAATATCTTCTCCTATCATTTAAATAATACCGATGCGATGGGAACTACGGATTGGATTCATAGTGTACGCGGCTTCGCCTTCCTTGTCCTCCTACTAAGAACAAGCCAAATACTCGAAAAAGCCCCAAAAAGAAATCCTTTCCACTTCTGCTTGTAGGCTAACCCACTTCCGCTAAGGGATTTGCACTTCCGCACTTTCGCAATACTTTCGCCACTTCCCAATATTTTGGTAAGCATTCAGAGAATAGAATCTATTTCGGTAGGCTATTCACAGACATACACAGCCATCCGGTTTTTGGGGATGCGGGTCATTCCTGCCTTGCCTTGACCAACAAAACAAAATCTATATAGTAATAACCTCGATCCTTGCGGGTCGGGTCAGTGCGGGTCATTCCAGGCAAGAAGAGAAGAAAGCCCTTACAGAGCGAGGAAAGAAGCAGATCTATCTTTGACAAGCAAGGATAGGGCGGGGCGGAAACTTTGCATTTGAGCTCCTTTTGCTATCTTTACAGACCGAATCAAGAC
The DNA here is from genome assembly GCA_027924585.1 of Larix kaempferi. Taxonomy (NCBI): domain Eukaryota; kingdom Viridiplantae; phylum Streptophyta; class Pinopsida; order Pinales; family Pinaceae; genus Larix; species Larix kaempferi. Next base: position 20,263 of record BSBM01004088.1, read on the forward strand.
CTGCCGGCCACCACTCGGATTCCTCCTTACATTCACTGGTTGAATACACCGAACTAAACCTTTTGGCCATTGCCAGGATAGCTTCTTTCTTATCTTATTAGTTGAACACACCGAATCCAGATCTATGGTTCCTCTCTCGGTCTCTTTCTTCTTCCCGTAATTAGAGAGAGGAGAAAAGCCAACAATTATGCATAGAGTCTGAAACCTTACTGCGAAATTGACCTAATATTGAACCTGTTTCTTCCTATAGTTGAATTGGCTTTACATCTCGAATCCGGACCTTTGGGTATGAGATCGACTTTCCTTTTCTTCCGGTGAGGAAGAATGGCTCCCCCGACAAAGGCCCGCTCGCCAAAGAAGGACGAGGGGAACGCCTTTATTTACAGGGTCAGTTTATCAGGTTGCATTATATAAGTAATTATCCGCCAATGAACTCAGCAACTTCTCTCAACAGGTGCCATCGTAAGATAGTGAGTTCAACATAAAAGAATACGTCCTCCTCCTCCATTGGTTCCCATCCAAAATCAATTGGCACCCACCCACCTTAATTGACTGCCAAACTACTTGTATTGCCTCTTTATTTCCTACCGGCATCAATTGATTTAACCTGAATCGACGACTCTATTTCCTGATGCCTTACTCTGCAGCAATTGAGTGCTGCATTGACTCGGCCAACAGGCATCAACTGTTGTTGGGATTGAATATATATAGAAACCTGGCATAGAACTCTGGCATTGACAGCGTGTAGTACCGGCCAGCATTGAGTGGATCGCAACCTTTTTAGAGTGTATAAACTACCAGTTCATAGGGCCCACTCTGAAGCAGCTAGTCCAGTTAATTAGTAATATGGTTTCTTATCCTGGGAATAATCCATGGGAGCTGCTCATCCGCTATAATCCCTAGGCTACTACTCCGATGCTAATACTGCTAATACAAGGGGGAATAATAAATAAGGGGGGGGGGAATAACCCCAATGATGATATCGAATCTCTACAGCACCCATTCCCCATAAATAAGCAACCAGTGGAATAATCCATCATGTATGGTTTGGTTGGTTGACAATATTCCAACTTCGTCTAATTTTAGGTTGAAGAGCAATGAAACCTAGTTTTTAGGGGATTGGATGGATCCCTCAATGGGGAAAGAAAGTGGATTTTATTCTTTCTGAACATGGGCCATTTCCAGAAGTTTACTCCCTAGGTTTAGGATGTTGAAGATTGGCATATTATGTAGTCTCCAGTATGAGGTTGTAGGGTACCGTCTCACCACTTATTAACCCATGTTCGTTTCCACCTTATGGAGCCATGTTGCTGCCATACAAAAGATAGGGTCGAAGATTTAGGAGGCTCAACCAAACTCGCATATCTACATTTAACTTGTCCATAGCCGATAGGAAGGAGAGAAAGTTCCCCTCTTCCATACGGTCGAGCGGGTTCGTACCCGAACCCCCATTGGTTGAACCAAAACCAGGATACATTCTTGGTTAAAGATGAGCATATTGATTTGCAGCCACCATAGGAGGGTCACTTAAATAGGCCATTTCAGGAGCTTTCCCAAGTTTTTTGGTTGGATCGCCTACTTCCCCCATCTCATGAGAGTACTTCCCCATCATGAGGTAGGAAGCAGAGTTCCCCATGAGGAGAATCGAGTGATACCACGTAGATGAGACACCAGACTGTGTGTGTGTTAGATCCCGTTAGATCCCGCTGGCCGAGAACAAATGTTAGCCAATTACTATATGCAATATCGCATTGAGATGACCCGGAGGGGACTCTTAGAGGTACGAGGGTTAAGTTTAACCTACCTTTCGGCAAGTACAACAAAATGAAAACCTCCTCCTTCGTTCGATACGCGCATTGATACGTCCTTGCTATTGTAATAATTTGTAATATAATATATGCACCTTTCCACCGCAGAAGCCAGTCCCACAGGAATAGGAAGTAAGGAAGGAATTACATATTCGTTAGCGGCACAGATAAGAGGGAATCTCCAGGATGATGTTACTCGACTAAGGTATAGCAGCAGCCTTAATTAGGTAAGGTCTCCATTCTTATAGAAATATAAGAAGAGAATTTGAAGAAGAAAGAGGCGCCGTCTCCTACTCCATAGGGTAAGGTAAGTTCCGTAAGGTCTGCCTAGGCCATAGAATGAACATCAATAACAGGAGGTATACAGCTACTACTAATGGGCTTACTCAATGGGAGGGTTATAATCAATGGGAAGGGGACGAATCAATGAACCTCTACTTCGTGCACCTATACTACTACTCTGTGCTTTAAGCTCCAGTATATGTAACCCATAGGACATAGGTGTGCATCTCTCTACAACGGCACTTCTTATTGGGAGCTAATAGTCTCTATCTCTATGGCGGCCTTAAGGCAAAAGAAAGCAAAATAAGGGATACCTCTTCTTCCCAGTCCTTTGATGTTATGCTAGCTGTATCGGAGAGGCCAGAAGGAACGCGGAGTAGTTCCCAGTGTGTGAGGTTGTATATGATAGCACTCATCATAATTCCCCGGGAGAGGTAATACAATAGGATACTCCGCTAATTGGAATAATGCAATGGGAGGTAAAATGGGAATAAGAATAATCCAGTGGGAATAAGAACTACTACTAGTTGTTTCTCTTTCCGTAATCTACTACTCTTGCTTTAGTCCATGCATTCATTAGGATGACCGGGATGCCCTTGCCATACAGCCAATACTCGCATATAAAAATATATTTTTCACTTGCCCTTGCCCGTTAATATCCCATATGGGGCTTATAAAGGGTAATTCCAAATAACCTCACCAAGCCCCCAGTCGTTCAACGTTACCTGTCTCGATAACATGTGGCCAGGAAGGTGTGACTCTACTATATGCTGGTACTTGTTGATGCCAGGGAGTCAATGTATCTTATTGACATAAGGTCATTCCCAGTCCCAGTGGTTAACATAAATATAAGTGTGCAATAGAAGTCCGCTGATAGTAAGTAAGTATTCAGTTAGTGCCCAGGATGGTCCCATTGCTAGCCGGTCAGCCAATAGCAGCCACCAGTGTATCATTGCCAGTCACATTGTAATAGGGTCCTTTCATGTCGTTTACCTAGGCTTAGCATGTGGGCACAGCTACTCTACAGACTTGAGCTAGTCTTTAGTGCCAGTAGTGGCTACTCTAAATAAGACTTCTAATATTGCATAATATCTAATCTAATATATTAGATGCGCTTTTAGGCCTTGGATATCGTTCACCTTAGGAATATAGAATGGCTCGCTCCATTTTAAGCGGGATGCATTCAACGGAGTCATTGGCTGAGCGACTTACAATGATTGGCTATCGCCTCGTCTATTGACACCTCCTTTATTGGTGTAAACCCCTACAAGAAGACATTGACTCCTGGCATGCATGGAGTACCGGTCATCAAGTGAGAAACACCTACCTCCTCCTACTTGTATTGAGTACCAGGCATTGAATGAAAAACACCTGTCATCATCGAGTGATGACACCTGGGATCAACTATTGGATCAACTAGTGGCATCCTGGCATCGAGTGCTGTAATTGATTGGCAGCATGTATTATAAGCATTGAGTACCGAGAATGCATGCATGGACACACATCTGGATCGACTAGTGGCTATTTTTATATTGGGGGAATGCCACTATGACGACTGTGCCTCACTAACTTACTCGGCCCGTTGATGCCCCGTTCCGTCCCGTTGCGTGTAGGGTGGAGTTTTAGGTTATAGGAGGGCTATGGTTGGAAGAGTTCTAGTAATAGGTCTATGGGTTATGTCGAGGTCACGGGTCAAGGGTCAAGGGTCTAGGCCTATGTCTTACTTTTTTTTCGTTGAGTAGCCTGCCGAGTATCCAAGCCAAGTATCCCAGCCCAACTGAGCATTCAAAGTGAGCATTCAAACCTGGTATCCCATTCCCAGTATACCAGTCGAGTATCCCCGGTATCCAAGCCCGGTATCCAAGCCGAGTATCCAAGTCCAGCGAATGAATCCCCATATTGCCTAAAATAGAGAAACGTTATGAAAAGATGAATTTGAGTAATAAAAACTCATTTTGAGTACTGCTCCGCACCTCGGATCCCAAAAAAGGAGGACCCAGAAGGTGAGGTACGAACTTCGTCCGAGGTACGAGGACGAAAGACGAAGACCAAGATACGAGGGAGAGGTTTTGAGAAAGTAAAACATCAAATTAGTGATAAGGTTTTCATTCTTCTGTTCCACGGACCTTATTGCCTGCGCCCAACCTGTATGGTCTCGCCCCTCCACTCTAGCGAGCTTAGCAAGAGAAGCTAGCAATCCAAGCTTAGGTAACCCTCCGTCAAAAAACCGCAAGCATTATTTTCAGGTTCCTCTAATGCTGGGCGCCACATCTCCTTTGGTTGCTCCTTCCGGCCAACAGCAGCATTAAGTTCTCTATCCGTGACGAATGGTATAGCTAGTTGTGATTAAATCACAGTCTCGAGATTTGGCCCCGTACCGTGCTGTTTTGATGTATCCCTTCTCGTAAGGTATCAACTTGGCTCTCTCAGATGGTGGAAACAATAGTAACATAATGAATCTCATTCGGTGGATCAATGGGGTAAACTTTAATATCTCATATTGTTACAACTTTAATTCCCTCTAATTATGGTGATAGGAAACTAAAAAAATATATCGTTATTGAGGCAACTTGTAAACATATCTATCTATATATTGCATATGATGTGTTGACAAATGGTGTTATGGTAGGAGCTCCAAAGCAAGTTTTTAATTACACAATTTTCCCCGCCTCTTCCCGCCCCCGTCCGGGAATCAACCGCGGCCCGTCTTTTTCCGGGGGTTTTAAGTTGATGAATCTACTAGCCATCCACACACACGTTCTCACCTTGTGAGTTCGACCAACTTCGTCGGTTTCAACCAGCTCTCCTCTGGTTCTTTTATCATCTGGCGAACTTGGTGGACTTGGCAGGTGGACGGGGACTTGGACTTGGCGGGTGTTACGCAGACTTGGCTTTAAGTTCTAGGCTCTAGCTTGAAAGCACTACTGAAACTGCTACTCAACAGAGGAGAGAGGTAAGACTCTCCCCATCTGGGACACTTGACCAGCGATTCACCCTTCGCTGCTTGCTGGTGCAAGGAAGTTTCGATACATGTATAGGGCTCGCTCAACACACGGACAAGAATACGACGAAGAAATAGAGAGCTTTTATTACAATTATGTCCCGTACCAACCAGATGCATGAAATTTTGAGTTACAGAGTTCCTTCCATCCAATCAGGCAGGTGGAAGCAGAACGAGGGCTTAGGCAGTACAGAAAGCGTATAGGTGGGAAGGCTATAGTGATACGGGTAAGATAGCTTAGAAGTGGAAAAGATGACTACAACCACAACAGCTGATTCATGGGGGACATCGCTTTATTTATGGAAATGTTTCTATTTGATTGGTTGAGTTGAAGAAGCAGTTAAATATTCTAAAAAGAGCCTGATGCTCGTAGTCAGTAAAGAGCCTGATGCTCGTAGTCAGTAAAGAGCCTGATGCTCGTGATCCAGATGCCTTCCTTACAGGTTTATCTAAATAGCCATCGATCTAATTCATCCCAGCTAGGCCAGTCACCAACGTGCGCCTTAAAAGGGGGTTACCCCGCGGATACATATCCAAACGAACGAAGAACACCACACCCCATAATCCGGGAGTTATCATCACGCCAAACATAACCACAATGTGTCGTCGAATCATCAAGGTCAAGAGAAGGATACGAGTATCGCTCACTGCTACTGCCACCACCCCCGTAATATATGAATCAAGGACCACGGTCGGTAGAATAATAAGGAGAAAGAGTTATTACCGGGGAAAGGGAGAATAGAAAGCGGCTACCGGTAGGAAGAGAGATAAGTGAGGCTAGAATAATAGATTCAATGTCAATAAGGCGAATGATAGGGGTAAGTGCGAGTATACGAGCCGCTCCCCGGAAAGTAGTGGAGGAGGTGCGAAGCCGCTCTCCCAACAAAGGAGGGGAAGGAAGAAAAGCTCAGAGAAACAACTCGCTATTCAGTGTCAAGGGGATTTGTCAGGCCATTTCCAAGGCTCTGATTGAGGGGCCCATTGGGAGCCATCCAGGATGCTCTTGTGACTAGGAAGGAGGACCTGCACTCAATCTGAACTCTAGCAACTGACAAGGAGGTATAATTGAAGAATATGATGGATGAATTGAGTAATAAGACACCTATCCCTGATCCCGTGGAGCCAGGTCTCCCCTAGCAGCAACAAATTGTCCGGGAAGGTTAGGAAGGTTAGTAAGACCCGATGCATATAGATATAAAGGAAGGCAATCCCCCTGAGACAGGAGGTTTATCTTATAAAAGCGAGAATGAAAGCACTGGTAAGGATGATAATAAAAAGCAAAAAGAAGAAAAGGATAAGGAGTTATGATACCATTAGGCTGCTGGAATTTTGAGAAAGCAGAGCCTTTCCATTGTAATAGTCTTTGTGGTTCTGTGAAAAATATCCTTTATACATTTGAGGGTTCCCCCTGGCCTGAGAACAGGCTCGAAGGCCTAGAGCGGCGCAGGAAGATGCTCTTGCACATTATGTCTTTGCATTTGTCCCTTTGAGAGCAGGAGCAACCCGGGGGACAAACATAAGAACTAGCGTTGTTGCTGATGAACTCTATCCTGCCTGGTATACAACATAAGGTTTGCTTCCTAGTAGGTAGGCTAACAGACGGGCAGTGAGTAGTGTTCCTAAGTATTCGAAGTTGAAAGTATAAGAAGGTGTTGCACTTTTACAGAGATAGAGGTCTATTAAAGGGTATAGATTTTGAAGGCCCCTCCTTTGGGTTGGGTGGGATATAAAAGGAAATATATACCCTAAAAGAGCGTAGCACCTTTTTCACAGGTTTTGCCTTCCATATAAACTGAATATTCATTTCTCTCAATGACCCTGCTATGCCTTTCATCTCGCTCCTAAGAAACAAGTCTTCGTACTCCTTAAGCAACTCTACCGCCTGAGTGACTGTCTCCTGATCCTAGTAGTCCCAATAATAACCATTTTGGGATTTTCAGCTGTCCTAATCTTATTTGAATTGGTCTAGAGTGGCCTGGTATAGTTGAGTACATTACTACTTGAGGGCTCCTCTTGGACCGCGTGGTCCCCCTTGTTTTCATTGATTTGTAGTAGTTTTGAGGGATTGTATTCTTCAGGAATGTAATCCCCATTCGCTTTTAAACAATACACAGGTTTTTCAACTTTGCCAATTTCATGAGATATGTGCAAACCCACTCCCTGTGCAGGATGCCAAGGCTTTTGCTAAAAAATAAATTATTCATGTGGTACAACACCACTTTCAGCATGAGGTCACGCGATGTAAATCTGAACGTTGCACAGAACTGGGTACTCAACTACTCCCAATTTCATGTTTTTATTGATATCTCTTCTTGGATGTACCAACTCCTTGGCGCCATGTCAATTGTATGGACAAATTGATGGACCCATTGCTCTCTCGAGACCTGCTTCTCCATCCATCTCTTCTCACAGAACCAAATGTGTTCTTTTGGCTCCTCCGTACCCTTATACCCATTAATTAACTCCAAATCTTGTGAGGGTTGAAACCTCACTTAGATGCATTGTACCACCTGTAGCTAGTCATTTATCATGGGGGGCATTTCAAGCTACGAAGATGTCCACCCATCCTGTTCTGTAAAACCATGGAAGTCTTGTAACTCAGACATGATCCAGCTAACTTTGTAATTCTCGCGCACCTTCGGCTGGATAATTCATACAACCTATTTTTCCGTCTTTCCAGGGCTTCATTTGAATGCGTGTCAAAAGAACAGATGCTCCACCAACGCAACTCTCCATCCACCATGGGATTAACATAATCTTATTTCCTCCGATTATAAATGTTTTCGATGTTGGTTGGACTATTTTTTTTACTGTCTTTATTGGGTATTAGGTGTATCATAGTGTAATGAGAGGATGGGTCCAATGCCATGTATTTAGGTAATAGTGGGCTCTTGGGTGGCTTGCTGTATTGTATGGAAGGGTGGACTGTTGTGAGCTCCTTGGGTATTGTTCTTTCCCACTATGAGGTATGAGGGCTTGCGCTTACGTAACTGCCTTCTGACTGAATGACTGTGAATGTAGTAAGTTATGCTTGATACGCAGTCTAATTAGTGGGTTAGTTGAGTGAGTGGGGTTAGTGCTAAATACAAAGTGGGAGAAATAAGAGTATTCTATCTCTGTTCAAGGTAGGAGAACAAGGTACTAAGTAGTCTAAATAAGTAAAATAACTAGGAGGAATAGTTATAAATTAGTGTAAATAAGGGGTGCTCAAAGTAGGAGGAGGTCTAAGTAGGGGTAGGTTCTAAAGTAAGTAAAAGTAGGAGTATCTCAAGCAATCAGAGGCTCTTAAGCGGTAGCGTACCTGCCATTCCCTTCCCTAAACCCCATGTAGCGATAGCGTACCTTAAAATGGTTCAATCTAAAGTGCTTAAACAATAAAACAGTAGGCTTATGTTTGTGTAACCGCCTTAAGCCCTCTTACTTTCTTCTGAGAGGGAGCCTGTGCTATGAGTTTGTTATTACAGGGCCGGTTTAGTGCAGGAACAGTTTAGTGCAGGAACAGTTTAGTGCACACGGGTGGTTAAGGAGTTTACTGTAATAATTGTGGGGAGTATGTGGCCTAATTAGTATTTCAAGCACCTTCCTGAAGCTGCCTGGTGGGGTAGAATCTAATGTTGGCCTTGTGAGCTTTGAGATGTATTTTAAGGCGTGTCTGAGTAAGGTTTGATGGCTGGTTAGGTGCTTTGTTCATTTGTATTAAGTAAGAAGCTCAATAGCAAGGTTTGAATAGCCAGAAGCCCAAGGGGCGGGTTCTTTCTCCAAGCCTGGGATCTTCAATATTTATATCCCATATATAAATTATTGCAAACTGGATACAATTAACTTGATTTACAGGGTGGCTAACCCGACCTACAAGAGACTTGCTGCGAAGACCTACCTGCTGATCGATCGAATCTACCTGTACGTCTCTCTCTTGCTGTATATCTATTGCTCTACCTGTAGATGAAGATGCTCTACCTGTAGATGAAGAACTTGGAAGGATGGGTGGAGGAAGGATTTAGGGGGGAATGGGTGCGCCTCACACTGGGACTAACTACATCGTGCACCTCCCCTGCGTGGCAATACCTGACCTGCGTGAATGGCACTACCAGACTTGCGTGAATGACACTACCTCCTAGCCCCTCGCTGAAGCTAGCCCCTCCCTGAATACTCATTGCGTATGAAGCTCAAATGTTGAATCAACATATGTAATGCTTCGTCATAGCATCCACCAGTTGAGGTAGTAACGTGTGTTCCTAGCCAGGCATCAAGCAATCAATCCGTGTCAGTTTCATCATCCATCTCCAGTTAGCAAGAAGAAATCGACGGGTATCAAGAGAGAGAGAGAGATCGAAGTAAGGCAGGTCGAAAGGTCAAGGAGGGATAGATCAGAGATCGGGAGGGATGATACCCCGCTAATTACTCAGTTGACTGACCCTGCTCAAGGTGGGATCTCGTTTATACTTAAAAAGAAAGAGGAGTTCTAGTATTAGTCAAAAAATTGACAGTTTTATCATATAAAATAGGCATTTACAGGGGTCCAATTGGAAATACCCTCCCCTCGGGGCAGGAAAGTGAATTTGATTCTAAATAAACTATACTCTTTCATGTTAAGTTTATCTATGACAGGGATTGGAATCAATTATAATACCTGCCTGAGCCTAGAGCATACATATCCGCTATCTAAGAATCCAAGCCAAGTTGACCAAGCGGAGTAGAAAAGCTGATAAGCCAAGGCCAAAAGCCCAAGCCGGGCAGCCGCGAGCAGCTCACCCAGGTAGACCCAGTGTTTCATAGCGTTAAGTGAGTAGTATAAGTAAAGGGTATAAGGTCACAATTTATAGGTTAATTTTGAGGATCAACAAGGGTTTAGGTGGAGGTTATAGGGTATAGGTGTAGGGCCGTGGTTCCCTAAATTTTAGATAAATTGACTTGCCCTCCTCCTTAGGTCGTCATCCGGGCAAGCATCAGCCACCTACCTGGCTTACAGGTACTGCCTTCCTAGCAGGAATGCAACTCTGTGTCTGGCGCATGATCCTCTTATTTCTTGGTATGCCAACTTTATGAATAGAAGTTGAGTGGGTACAGGAACAGTTGTGCTGGGATCCTGCATAGAAATATATTATAATGACTGCCCCGTTTGAGTTAATCCTGCTGCTTATGATATCTTCGCGTTGGGTTGGCACTCACTGCTTTCTGCCTACACCTAGACTTTATTCTGTGATCTACCCCGATCTAGAGTGGCTTAAAGGCAAGTAAGAAGGCAAGCTGATGGTAAATATTGACTCTCTATGTAACCCAATAGAATTGAGGGGAATAATTGAACTATAGAAGCCTTAAAGGCAGATTATGATTCGATATACAGCTGATTATTCCCCGATCTACAGCATATGAAAGTATAAATACCTTTTCTGCTTTTTAAATGCTTCAATGTTTTTACAGTCTTTATTTATAGGTAATAATGCTTTACACCAGATTCAGTTTGAGCCGAAGGGTGAGGGAATTAAGCGTTGGGGTGCCCGGGATAATACCTGGACCTTCCTTGCCATAAGCATACGTTCCTTTGCAAGGTTATAACCTTTCCATATTGTGCATTATTCAAGTCTATTTTTACAGGCAAAGAATTGGATGGAAATACTCTTGTATCCGTCCCATGCCTCAATAAGTCAGTTATAAACACTAAGTAAGTGCTCGAGATCCCGTTTCAATAAAATAAACAAAGTGATCTATGGGGCTCGTTCCCCTATGTGAGCAGTTCAGAAAAAAGAGCAGTTCTTAGAGAGTTATTATAACAATCTGTGGAAAACTTGAAAACAGAACCACTTATCCTGCGCAGGAAACGGTGCCTCAATGTTCTATTTTATCTGCTTTCAGTGTTCCACCAACAATGCTCGAATTTTCCATATGATAGATAAGTCCAATAGGTCTTGCAATACGTCTGAAAGTCTTGCCCGAGGTACGAGGGCAAGGTACAAAAAGTTATTGCCCGAGGTAGGAGGGCAAGGACACCTTTATATACAGAATTTTACCAATTGAACACGTGGGTACGATTGGTCGTCTTACTTATTATTATGGATTAATTGGACGGACAAGGGGTGAGTAAAGAATACTTGACCCGGGCACGTAAAAAGCTTAGCACATACAATGGGGTACGTCCAACTGTTATGCACGTCGAACCATTATGGGATATTGTAAATGGTGGTCACTTACACTACGCCTAGACCCTCGAACTAGAAACCTATGCCGCTATAGACGGAACACAAATAAAACCTTACTGATCAGAACTAGAGCGAAGAAGTAAGTCCCTGAGCGTAAGCGAATAAGCAATAGGGTGTTTGTGTCCCATTCTTTGAAAGAGAAAATAAAAAGAATTCCGTTCGCTCTGTCCCGTGCCACCCTTTCACTGGAAAGAACTTGGATTCCTGCTATTTCGATGAGACAGTCATAGAGCAGTTATCGAGGGCGTGTATGAACCCAGTAATAGGTTGGGTCTCGTTGGACATCTTCCTTTGGTGTCAACCTCTACAAGCGAGCGATTAACTCACTTCTTAACCTCTTACTCGTTCAAACCTACCTATCTGGTAGACAAATTGCAAAGCGTTTCCCGCTAATTCTACAAGCGAGCGATTAACTCACTTATCACTTACTCTATCTCTATTCGCAGCGGGAATTCTCTGCTCAATAACGAACTATTCCTCGAACGTGAGCTTCCTATGAAAGTCATTACAGATGTAGTAATAACACTAAATTCGGTGTCTAGATTCGGTGTTCGTCGTCATCCATGTATATATATGTAATTATGCAAGTACTTTTAACTCATGCGATTACAAATTTTACGGGTGGACTACTAATAGCTTCTTTGATAGGCCACCTTTTCTATAGTGAATTCCCCAACTGGATAAGGACGGAGAGCTCACCTGAGGGTAGGAGGGTGAATACCTTATTTTAAACACATGTCCTGATTGAGGTGAGGGAGGACCTTGTTCAGCAGGAAGACAGTCAGTTAGATCATTTGTATTACCTATGCCTACTTGCATTACTTTCTGTTGCACAGAGGAGAACCACCAGTTCTGGGATCGTGCTTGGAAATAAAATAATAAACTGGCCCTGTTCAATTTCAAACTGCCTTATTGGATAAGATCTTATACGCTTGAGTGGGGTAGGCACTTACTATCTTTGCTATTAACTTTAGCCTACTTTTAGTACTTCAGTGCGATCTACTGTTAACTGGGCACCCACCTTTATATTATTCGCCTATGATACCTCTAACTTACCCTACCCGCCTTAGTTATGGATGCCCTAACCACTTGCTGAAGCCAGGAATGTCAGGTCGGCACTAGGATATATTCACCTTTACTCTACCTTACCTTGTTTCCAACCCACCCACAACAACTATACTTGCCTTTTATACCTATAATACCTAGAATAGCTTTAAGGCTACTGCACTATACCTTCGATTAGTGGGTCAGGATGAACCCTGATATGCTTTTATTAATGAAGACAGACTGCATAGCCTACTCACATTTCATGTTAGTACCTGTTACCAACCACCTGCTTCTATTTACCAACCTATATATATACTGCCTCCACTTATCCTATTTAGTAATGCCCCAAACAGCATTGGATCGGATGGAAGGGCTTCACATAGAGCAGCACGGGCGTTCAACAACACTTCCTTTAGGAATGTTTATTGGATACGACAGCACTATTTCTATTGTTCCGGCCGGGCTTATTCACCTGGGGAGCCAGATACAATTGATGAATTTAGACAGCCAGCATTACAGGAGCCCATTTGCCTTAACAATTTGGATCCAATGCCTCTATGCTTTTCAAAATGACTGAATCATTATTTAGAAATGTCTATGGATGGGTGAGCTTACCAGAGTTTCCTTAGTAATAGTGTTGGACAGTAGTAATGGAAGGAGCTTGCTTGGTCTCTTGGACAATTACTTGTAGCTTTGTCGCTGCCTTTTCCTTCTTTGCCAACTCTTGTTGCAGCTAAGTCATCATATGAATTGAGCCTATCCTCCTACTAGCTATCCATCTAGATAACCTTATATCCCAGTTGCACAAGCTACACTCTGTGCTTGTCCCAATCCGCCATGACCGCAGTAAGGGAGTCTTTACATTAATCAAATTGGTTCTTTAGCAATGGTAGTATCCTTGTAAAGGTCTCAAGGTTGTTCTCCATCTCTACCATTCCTTGGTCATACATCTGGAACTTTTATTTAAAGTGCTTGTTCTCTTCTTGAAGCTGAGCATTGATGGCCCATAGGTCTTCCAACCTTTCTCTATTTGCCTTACCCATGCTATATGACAAAGTTCTGGCAGGTATGTCATGGTAAAGGATTCAACTACTCTGATACCATACGATTCATAAATGAGGGACGTAGCACTTGCTTCACCAACATAGATGCTCTGTGGAATTAAGTTCTAGCCTTTATTCTAAGTCTTGTATAGAGGTATCCTTCTAATGGCTACAAGGCCTCTGTTCTCAGGATAGCCTACAGACAACAACCAACTACCATGCAAATAATAAATAATACTTGGTGTATGTAAACAAGTATATAACTAGGATGGCACATAGGTATGCGCATCTTTCTACCCCGGTATCGGCTATGCGGGAATTGTAACCAACCTCCATGCTGGCTGGGGGATAAATACTTGGATCTTCTACCGGCCATTGAGCGTTATCATCGAACCTCATGCATCATCGAGTAACCTCCCTCATCGAGTATCAGCCAGCATCGTTTGTTTTACTGTACCACTTGGCTGTAAACACTCATTATTCATTCTATATTTTATAGCTTAATGCACGTATATAATGCATGAAGACAGGCACTTTACTTTGGCGAATACAGCAAGCACTTAGCTACAGCAGGCACCGGGCACTATTCCAAATAAAGGCAACAAGCACTTGACTCACCCCCTCTTATCAGCTGAAGTACCCCAGGGTATGATCCTTTTGCCCTTGCATAACCAGTTGGTGATCCAGGACCGGCGGCTCTAGACCAGCCAGCAATACAAGCCAGCCCAAGAGATGTTAAATTCGGTACTATGGCCGTTTCACTAATAGGACAGGAAGGACCAGCACCAAAGGAAGCAAGACCAGAGCTTGCTTCAGGTTCTGCATGTAAGATTATCCAGCTAATGAATGGGGGTAGTATTTGACGAGCGTTGGTTCAGTGATTTTCTTTTCTGTTTTTGTCCGACCTCTAAGCTCTCTCCCCCTGGTCTCACCTGACATCCGATCACTTATTCATGGGGTTCATGAGACCCACGCATACACTCAATAGCTAGTGACTTAGACCGCCCCAAAGACAGACAATAAACTAAAGCTTCATAGCTGGGGCCTACCACCTATCTATGCCAGTTGTTTGTTCGACCCAAACACGGGGCTGCGATTCGCCATACCTATTCCTACTAAGTCTTACGTTAATGGGTAGCAAGAACCCATCACAGCATGCCGCTACGCCCGGGATAATCAAATCGTGAACAGGCCGAGAATCCAAAGGCAGTAGACCAGTCATCCATCGAACAAGAGCTGCTGAATGAGAAACCGCACGAGCCATCGAATAAGAGCAGCCTAACAACCCCAAGCGGCATTTAGACCAGCGATTCCACCCCAGCGATCCAAGCAGCCATCCCCCATTCATTCCAGCCATGCTACCCATCCATTCCAGCAATGCCATCAAGCAATCGCATCAATGCCCTGACCAAGGCTAACCGGGTCAGCTCTTAATAAGAAAAGAAGGTGATACTCCAGTATTGTTAGTAAATTTCCCACTCACCAGTTCAATAGGAAGGAAAGTAAGGGTCAGGATACATTTCCATCCATGCTGACGCCCACTTTCCTATCTCAATTTCCCGCCTTCATTGGGCCACGTTCAAACCTATCTATCATCTACCGACGCCCAGTTTGCTTTCTCAATTTACCAGCCCTGAGGAGGCACTATGAAAAAGGCTTGGTTGGAATTGTTGTCTGAGTACTCGGATGACTACCGGGCGTCATACTAAGAATACTCATCTGGGTGAGGTGAAAGACATTATTAATTTTTTTAGGGTAGAGCTGGTTTAACCCAATATGCACGGAGCTAGGGAAAGAGGAGCTGGAAAGAGAAAAGAATAGGGCTCCATAGTCCAAGAGGACAAGGCAAAATAGAAAAAAAAGCAAAAAGGGATAAGGGTAAGGAAAGATGGGTGGTAGAAGGAAAGCGAAGCTGTACTTCCATATCCCTATCTGTATCCTTCATTCAATTCCAATCCTTGGTTACTTTATTTAGTTCCAAATCCCGTTAATGCCCGAATGCCAGCTGGTATAATAAAAGATGCCATGGGCTATGGGACCGGGTCCACTTGGTAAAAAAATGCCTCTGTATCTATAGTCCCTGCCTTTGCTCCTGTTGTGATTGCTCTTGCCTTTCACTATGCTACCTTAGCTACCTTAGCTTCGACTTCATCTAATAATTGCATCGACTGGCTTTGAAACTGGTACTGGATCAACAGCATCAGACTCTCTATCCCGAACATAAGACTCTTAAGAAATACCAAAGCCTATCCAAAGCAGGTGGTGAAAGGAAGGAAATTCCAAACCCTGGTGCTTATGATCCAAAGCCTGATGCTGGCTATCAAAATGGAAGGTACACTGTGGGCTATGCCTCTGTAGGAACTGCATCACGCTCATCCGGATCTTAAGCTCGATAACGAAGGTCCGAACTTGGCTCTAGATCTTGAGGGTCATCTGGCTCTCGATGATTCCGAAGGTATGGGTATCGCTCACAAACAGCATAATCTGGATCACGATCTTAAACGACAGAATCTTGATCTCGCTCTATATATATGACATCTGTATCTGGATCTCGCTCACCACTTAATTAAGAATCGTTCAAGACTGCCCCTAAAGGGCTCTTCATTCTGACCATTGAATTCATAATCGTTTCAAGTATTATGAATTCATCAAAGGCCAGAATATTTATCTCTTTTATAGTTGAAAACCCAAGCAAGCGGTGCATTCGGATCTATGGTCTGCCGCTGGTACTGCATCTGCTACTGGTGTTTGTGCTGGCTTTATAACTGGAAGTATGCTAGGCAAGGTGCTGCTGGCTATGCCTTTGCTTCTAACCTATGTCATAAACTTATTATACCTAAAGACGGCTATGGCTTAGCTTATGCGTATCGATCTTGATATAGAACTATAGGAGACGCTGCGGGCTATCAATCGAAGCCCGTGAATCAAAATATTTTTCAATTACTGCTAGATCAAATGGTTCTGTCTTCATATCCACATTCAATCAGCACTAGTAAAGGCGTCTATTAAAAAAATAAGGTTTTTGCGCATATAAAAAGGCAATTCCAAGAACACAGTAGAAAGGGTGTTATCCTCCCCTCCCTAATGATTCAGGTTCAAGTCCTAAGCTCTTGATTCCTTAGATAAATCCGGGTCGGGACGAGACGAGTCCTTAGCTATTCTTAGATACGAAACCAGGACTGTACGAATGCAGCACACTTAGTTAGAATGGTTTTTTACCAAGTCAAAGTGCTTGGCTCTTCCCTGACTGACCACCTAAGATGGGATTCTCCACTATAGAAGGTACTGATCCCGGCTCGCCGTTCCAGTGCTGCTTTATTCCCCAGGGTGCATACCTTTATGATTGTATAAGTATGTTTTTTTCTGGGTTGCGCTGCTTGACGCTGCTCAAGATCGTCTCTTTATTATTATTAGGTTTTAGGCCGGGACCATCATCTGCTGCAGGAATGTTCGAGACAGCTCTATGCCAGTACAACAGAATATGCTTTATAAAAGTTAATCCCTAGAGCTGTCCCCCGCGGCAATAGTACATCAACGCCGGACGGGCCAGGCAATATTGTAGCAACGTAAACCTAGGTGGGAAGATTTGATCCCGGGGACCCATCACAAGGACGGAGGGGCTCGCCTGACAAAGGAAGGCGAGGATGGCCCACTTAATATAAATATAAAGGGGGCGACGACTGTTGTCCAGCGGAGTCTAGAGGGAGATTACTTTGAGCCGTAGGTTGCTCGCGCAGGCAGCTGACTCCTTCTCAATATAAATGAATAGATGGGACAGCCGGCTGGTAAATCTCAGAGATCTGATGTAGTGGTTTGGTCTGTTGTATCTTAATTGGGGCCTGTAGATACTATAGTGGTTGGTGATCTATGTGGATTATGGTCTCCTTTCCCATAAGATAGTGTTTCCTTTTTTTCAAAGCTTGTACTAGGGTATGGAGCTCCTTGTAATAGGTAGGGTAGTTGAGACCCCATGAAATACTTTAGAATGGTAGCATATAGGCCTTCCTTGCATCAATACCACTCCCATAGCATACCCACTTGTATTTGTCTCCACTTAAAAAGGATGCTGTAAGTTTAGTAATGCAAGAACTAATACTTGGAAAAATTTTATCAAGTACTCATAAAAATCCTTTTGCTTACCTTTCCCCCATTGGAAGCTCTTATGACTCACTATTATGGCATGGAGTGGTTCTGCTACTGCTAACAATGGAGTTCTAAATTTCCTTAGGTATTGTGTTTCCCGAGTGAAAACTCCTAACCTAAGAAAAATTTATAGGCACCAGCCACTTCATGATGGCCTCCATCTTTGCAGGATTTATCTTAAGCTCCCGTCCACCAATCACATAGCCTAGATACAACAATGACTGTTGTGCAAACTCACATTTATGGAGGTTTGTAAGTAACCCATGCTTCTTTATAGTTTCTATAGCACCTGCATTAAGTGTGAGATGTGCTCCTCCTAGGCAGCACTATAGACCAATATATAATGAAAATAAACAATGACAAATGAATCTGGCTAGGGCCATAGTACATCATTTGTTAGTCTTATAAGCGTAGCTAGTGCATTGCATAAACCAAATGGCATGACTAACCACTCATACAACTTTGTCTAGTTTTGAAGGTGGTCTTCCAGGTGTCCTCTTCTCTAACTCGAACCTAGTGAGATCCTAATTTTACAGCTAGCTTGGTGAAGTATTTCACTTGCTGCAATTGATCTAGCAGATCATAAATCCTGGGCAAAGGGCACATGTTATTAAGTGTATCTCTTGTTTAATGCTTTGTAATTAATGCACATTTGCCAAGTATCATCCTTCTTTGCTACAATTATGATGGGTGACCCACAAGGTGAGGTACTTGGGCGAATCACACCCTGCTCTAGTAGTTGCTACAATACTTCATTAGCTTCCATAATGGACAATCTATACAGCCCAATATTAAACAATGGGGAGTTGGGTAATAACTAGATTTCATGCTCCACTTTCCTCTTGGGTAGTAGCCAAAGAATATGGTAAATGAAGTCCTTCCTTTAACTGGTAAATGAACTAGTGCAAGGGTGGCGTATGCAAGATACCTTCGGACCTATGCCAGATGGGAAATTGAAGAGGGGAAACATGGCGTATGGGATGATAGAGAATGAAACGTGGCCTATTATCCTTCCTATGTTAACTTGGTCTATCCAGATGGGAATTTCACGAGTTATAGGGTGGCCTATCAAGTTATCCTTCCTACGTTCACCTGGTCCATCGAGATGGTAAATTCAGAAAGCAAAGGTGGGGTTGAGAAGATTCATATTAATAGTATGCAACATGAAAAAGTAAAAAAAAAAGAGAAGATGTAAGGAGCCAGATGCCAAGGACGAGTGAGGGGACCAATATATAGGCTCCTCATCGAAGTAATCATAACTGTGAAAGGGCTAATGCACTGGCAGATGATATCCTCCGGGGAATGGCCAGGACTTAGAGGGAAGCGAACTCCCCAAATAAGTTCTTTATTCTCCTCGTAATAGTAGTGTTTCTAGGTTATATATTTGTCGTAATTAAGTGGCATTATCAATAAAGTATAGATGCCCCAATTGGATCAATCTTATTCTTTTACACAATTATTCCGGTTATACCTGATCATACGGCCTTTCTATCCGAGAGCCCCGCCAATGGAGTTGGGGAAAGATGGAGTGAATAAGTAAAGCTCGCTACTATTAATTGGAAAATTCTATGGTGTCAGAGGGTGGGCTAGCTATTGAATTTCTTCCGCCAGCTCTTAATGAAAGCTCATTCGACCCAGGCGTTAACCAACATTCCTCTCTCGTTAAGCTGTTCTTGTCCCACTATGACCTATACCTGCAGTAGTTATGTCGTCTCGAGCTAGGTCAAAGCAACTTGAATCTCAGTCTCCTTTATGGCCGCGAATGAAGCGTTAGCGGCGGGAGAAGCCAAGGGGAGGCATGAGCAGTGGGGGTGGGGGGATTGGTACGGCGCAAAAACATACCCAACGCAATTGAGGAAGCAAATGGCACTTCCGGCGTAAGCGATTTGATTCTACTCGTCGTTCTGTTCCGAACAGAACTACTTCCTTTGCCTGGAACGCACTGTTGCTTATCAGGTCGATCTAGGAACTACTTTAACGTAACCGACTTGATCAATTATGCATGGCTACGGGAAAAAAATGTATAGCTAATCAGAGGAACTGCTTTCCCTTCGGCGGGGGCGCTGTCAATCCTTCTATTATTTAGTTTATTCCAGATCGACTTGAAAAACGAGGAGCACATCCATTTTCCTACACCGGAACGCCAAACCAATATATAGAATGTTAGCCACTCCTATAGCCACTCTAAAATACTAATCGCCTTATTTATAAGGTTAGGGTTACAAATAGAGGGACGAACCAACATGGGACATGGAACTACACACACTGCTGTCTTTCACCTTCATCAGCGATACGGAACATTCCCTTCCATGCCTATATATAAACTATTGGAAGAAAGAAAGGTCTTATGATTGAATTCACGCTGGAAGTACATTTTCTTTTGTAGTTGTGCAACGGGAAATGACACGATCACGGCTCAGGGAAGAGCACCATTCTTACTATAGAAATACTTACCCGCGCCGAGCCGAACCGGGCCACCTCTATAAATCTACTATAGTACATGTGCGTACCCAATCTATATCTGTTCGTCGACATGTGAACAGGAGGAGCTCTAAATCTGCATTTCCACCTTGCTTGCGCATGGCAAGGACTTACTAGACGCCGCTTCAATAGAAGTAGTTTCTTTTTTTCGGATTTCTTATTCACAGATTGACAGACTGAGAAATACACCTTAAAAGGTGAACGGAAGAATGCATGTATTTCTCTGCCATATAAACACTTCCACACTTTCTCTTACACATGACTTCCCAACTCCGAACGCTTTTTTTGGTCGGACTGGGGGAATAGAGAAACTATCATACAAAGCAAAGTGGTCAGCTATTTATGTTTTCGACCGTAAGAATAAGTCCTACCCATACCTACCAATCCCACCCATGCTCAACCGTCCATTACACATGCTGATAGCTCCGGCCGTAGGAACGATGAACAATTTTAATAATGACTACCCATACTGCTAGCACTAGCAGGTTGGATTACCTTGCCCTCCATTCCGATAAAGGAAGGACAATGCCTACTACTACTCTCAATTTCCCACTTATTGGAAGTAAGGCCAGCAAGAAAGAGTCGGATCTCAATCCTCCAACCCGCGTGATTTCGACAGCTTTTTATTTTCCCTGCCTACCATGCCCACCTAGCAAGCTTCCTAGATAAGCCAGTTCCCACCCACCAATACAGCTACCTAGATAAGGAAGTCTCATTGAAATCTTTTTCTCGCCTCGGGCATCTTTGGCAGTAGCAAAGCCAAAGGACACGGAGCCAGAAAAAAAGGTATTCAAAGCCATACCACCCCAATGATGGATGAACCTACAATTCTAGTTGGACTAAGCATTCCGTGTTCGTTCCAACTAAAATTGATTCCAATGCATATTTGGGAACTCGCCCCGCTAAGACTCTTGCTAAATAATAGGAAGCCCTATCATATGGTGTACGTCCTCTAAAATAGGACCCATCTAATTGAATAGTGTATAAACCGTGTGCCTAAAAAGATTCAATATGATAGTATCTCTATGATCTGAGCATGAGGCATAGTAAGATGCTCCACCTGCATAGCCTCTAATAATCTGCACTACTTAATAAACTACACATCTTAGGCATACAAACCTAGCTGCTGACCCATAGCCTGTCAGTCCATCTCTTGCACTAGTATACCTCTAGCACCTATAAATAAACTATAAATCATCTCTTTAACAGGCCTATATAAAGTAGTAATTTCATTTGGAATCCTTGCTATAACCTGGTCCTCTTATCCTCAACCTTTTGGATAAAGAGGTGCATCTACTCCTATTGGAGCTATTGGCTCCTTTAGCAGAGAATGCATCGAAGCTTGTCGTAAGTTATCATAAATTAATAAATTGAGGGAATTCCCTAGTTTGATATAGGTTGAAGCGTAGCAAAGCACAGATAGTTGTAGGTATTCCACTCTTTGCTGCCTTCCTTATTAACACCCTATGTAGTTCCTATATGCTATTATTAGTGGATAACTAGTATATAGAGTGAAGCTAGATTATAAGGTTTTCTATTTCACATCTCCTTACCTTTTATGCTTATTATTGAGTCATTCCTATTTACTATTCCCATATGTAATTTGTAATCCAAATTTGAACTATATGTTGATATTCCATGCCAAGTTTAAATCCGGGCTTCATGCACTCAATGCCAGGAGTCATACAAGAATTGCCAAGAATCTATGCTGCTACAGGGAGGGGAATAAATGGTAATAATCACTTGCATTTGCCTTATACTACTTGCTTGGTCTTAGCTGTAGGTTCCATGTACACTATAGGACTACTATTTGCCGTAGTAAGTTCAATGGAACCCTTATTAGTTTAGTCCCTTTTGTTAAAATATGTGAAAGCCTGTAGTCCACTTTAATTATGATCGATTCCGACAACGACTATATTTAACTACTGGCTATATTACCCGGTATGTAAAAGTGCCTTTTTTATTCTTGGCAATTGAACTATATATCCGTTTAGCAAACAATGCCCCCCATGGTAGGCAGGTGGTTAATATCACGATGTAAACTCTATCCCCTTTCAGCTTTCTAAAACCTCTTCCTTGCGAAAGGTTCTTTCATTCTTTATCTCGCCCCAAGCATTTATGCCGCAGCTCGTTTCATTTCCCCGTTGGCTGGACCACTTCTTCCTATTATACTCAATTTATTCCGCTGGACACCCCCCCCCCTACGAAAAAAGTTAGCAATATATATAGCCATACCAAACGCCCCCGGGCAAGCGAGAGAGGACCCAGTGAGTAAGCCCACGAGCTGCTAGCTTTATCTTTCCACCAGCGAGCAATTAAACACCCTAAAATGCAATTCTTCCTAAATAAAAAGTAACTTGAATGTGAAGTTGGGCTATCTCTAGACCCATCTCGATATTGCAACCTGGAGGAGTCCATTGCGACCTTACAACGATGCCGCTTGACACGGATAGCTTCGGCAACTAACCCGCGTTATCAGCGAGCACAAAGTGGAACCTACCTGCTTTGATCGATCCGCCTGCCTTTTAGATATGCGCGATCTTGAGACCCTATTGATTGATCTCCGTGCCGAAAAGGTGCTTTATCCATCTTGATTTCCCTGGAGATTATGAAAAGGAACTTTCCACCGGTTGCCCGCTTTCTATTTTCCCTATGTTGTTCCCAACATAATAAAAGAGACATTGAGTCGAGTTGCCAACAGATGAAAGAAGATATATTCTCCAGAGGAGAAAAGGTCCCCCAAAGCCCCAACAGAGAAGAGAAGGACCACATTAATAGCCGAGAAGAAGTAAAAGAAATAGGTGCACATTGCATATCCAAGTAACCTTAAACACATATCCCGTTTACCATCACAACCATACCCGAGTTAACATAACACCATGCCACATCCACCCAACACGGGATGGTACAAAGACGAATCATCGACACTGTGATGAGTAAGTCACCAATAGCCGCCATACCTTCACACACATATTGATTTACTACAGCTTGTTATATACGATGTACCATTTGAGGATCATACGCCTTTCATAGCCCCATACATGGCTTACAGTACATAAATAAACACTAGTCATAGCCATAAATAGCCATAGATAATTTACAACCTCTCTCTGATGCCTTGACTTCCGTCTTTGCTTATGCTCGACCTGATGCTGCTTCCACTGATGTATATAGATCTGCCGTCTTTTCCTGTACTGGGCGGCTTCTTGACCATCGTGTGATTAACGTAGCCTGCAGTACGGAATTCTTACTTCTGATCTATGATGCCTTCTATGTCATGTCTCTTATGCATACTCAGATGCATGCTCTGGTGCGGGTGAGATTCAATCAACA